>JARFJB010000966.1:865000-1100000 GCA_036346205.1 Vesta saturnalis | reverse complement strand
AATTACCTCCCGAGTTTTGCGATATTAGTTTCGAGAAAGAAAACAAGGAACAACTTTTTTTTGTTTGACCAAAACACAGTTTAGTTTCGTATAAACCAAAGGCAAATAAACTGGTGGTTTAGTTTCTTCCTTCATCAAGAGGCAACAAGAATGAAACCTGTAAAAGCCAGAAATTGTAACAAATTACAATTCGACAGAAGGCGGGTAAACTCATTCATCAAATGTGCCACAATATAAATTCTAAGAGATAAACCAGAAGATGGCCGCTTATCTTGTTTTATAACATGCTCAACTTGCATGCATTAATCATTACGTAACTTATATGCATAATTTTTACAGAGCTAATAAATATGGCAAGACTCCACGAAGATGTGAATTTACGTTAGAAATGAGTAACAACTTAATCCAGCAATGGGAGAAGTACAGACTAAGCATTCCAAATTTAAGCCGCCAGTTCAGGACAACTATCACTGAAGTATCCGGAGGAACTACAGACCAGCCTTCTACTTCAGAACAAGGATGCGGAGGATCTAGAAAGTATTGTTACTTTGTCCATATGTTAAAAAAGAATGACAAAGATAAGGTGTTATGTGTGCAAAAACACATATGTGGAGCACCAAAATAAGAGATGTTCCAAATGTTGAGCTAACATCAATAAGCGTTTTCCAAGTTATTTATCTTAGATTCAGTAACAACTTTTTGTTATATAACCTAACGTAAGTTTTTGAATAAATGTTTGAAGTGTAATAATCTTTCCTTCTTTACCATTATACGTCAAATTTACGTATGTCTGGCAACAAGCGACTGATGAATTACGCTGGTAATCTAGGGTTAAGCCACGATCCAGGTTGCTTATGATTGATCGCCCTACCTCGATCCACAGCTTGCTCGTAAGGACTCCTAACCTTTGGTGTGACATTCGTCAGGGCCCTTTTTTTAGCAGCTCAGGCTCCACCGTGGCCCCATTTCTGTCAGTAGCGGTTTTGGTAGGACCCTTTCCAGTGGATGGACACCACCTCGGCCATGAAATGGCTCGACCCCATCTACCTTATTTTCCTGAGGAATAAAATTTCTAGAAATAAGCAAATAATATCTATTTTTAATGCTTAAAATGTTCGAAAAATGATATACGTAAAAAGCAACGTTTTAGATACTATTGCAAAGAAATAATTTCAACAGGTATGATCCATAGTACACTAAACATAACTATCACACACTCAAACGTATATGTTCAATAAAAGCGATTAATCAATTGTCCAATGGAAAATTACCGGAAATATCCATAACAGTTACAGTATTGGCCTCTGAACGTATTGAGCTGTAAATACATACGCTTATTCTAAAAAGTTGTTATATGCACTAGCCCGTGAAAGTATAGTAATTTTACCAAACATTTCTAATAAGCAACTTAAAAGCCCGCAATTTGCTTTGGGTCTTATCGGTTTTCAAACATAATACTACCCTACCTTTGATCCACCGTTTTAAAGTTTGACACATGATTTATACTTAGCGGTGTTAAAACTCCCAATACCCAACTTTTCAAAAATTCGGTTTATAAACTAAAAATGCACAATTTTGAACGCAAAAACGGTGCACCACCGTTTTTATCTTGAAATTACTTAAAAAAGTATTAGTTTGTTTTTTAAATTTTTAACTTTTTAACATCAGGAGGAATCAATTTTTAATACTCTCTGATAATTCTTCGCGACTGGTTCGATTTTGCACTCCAGATATTATGGCAAAGAATTTTTGTAACAAATTGTAAATGCATAGCCTCAATGGTTCAAAACGCACACACACACACACACACACACACACACACACACACTCTATTAAACGATCGCACGCACACGCGCACGCAGACACAAACGCTCACGCTCATGCAGACGCACACGCACAAGCACACGCACACGCACACGCACACGCACACGCAAACGCACACGCACACGCACACGCACACGCACACGCACACGCACACGCACACGCACACGCACACGCACACGCACACGCACACGCACACGCACACGCACACGCACACGCACACGCACACGCACACGCACACGCACACGCACACGCACACGCACACGCACACGCACGCACACACACACACACACCATTAAACGATCGCACGCACACGCACACGCAGACGCAACGCTCACGCTCATGCACACGCACTCGCACAAGCACACGCACACGCACACGCACACGCACACGCACACGCACACGCACACAACACGCACACGCACACGCACACGCACACGCACACGCACACGCACACGCACACGCACACGCACACGCACACGCACACGCACACGCACACGCACACGCACACGCACACACACACCCACACGAACACGCACACGCACACGCACAGACTCACAGTCACACATACACAGACAAACAGACACGCAGACACACAGAGACGCAGGCACGCAGACACCCGGACAAGCAGACACCAATACACGCAGACGCGCAGACGCGCAGGCGCGCAAATACGCAGAAACGCATGCACGCATGCATGCAAGCACACGGGCACGCGCGCACGCGGGTACGCGTGCACGCGGACACGCAGAGACGCAGACATGCAGACACGCCGACACGTAGACACGCAGACACGCAGACATGCAGACACGCCGACACGTAGACACGCACACGCGCGCAGACGCGAAGACGCGCGGTCCCACAGACGCGCAGACTGGCAGGCATACATGCACACAGACACACAGACACAGAGACACAAAGACACACAGACACACAGACACAATTACACAAAGCCACAAAGACGCACAGACACACAGACACACAGACACACAGACACACAGACACACAGACACACAGTCACACAGACACACAGACACAGATACACAGACACACTGACACACAGACACAGACACACAGACACACAGACACACAGACACACAGACACACAGACACACAGACACACAGACACACAGACACACAGACACACAGACACACAGGCACACAGACACATAGACACGCAGACACGCTGGCGCACAGACACACAGATACGCTGGCCCACAGACACACAGACACACAGACAAACATACACATAGACACACAGACACACAGGCACACAGACACACAGACACACAGACACACGCATGCGCGCAAACACGCTGAAACGCATACACGCATGGACGCAAGCACACGGGCACGCGCACGCGGACACGCGGACACGCGGCCACGCAGAGACGCAGACATGCAGACACGCAGACACGCAGACACGCAGACACGCAGACACGCAGACATGCAGACACGCCAACACAGACACGCACACGCGCGCAGACGCGCAGACCCGCAGACGCGCAGACTGGCAGGTACACAGGAACACGACACACAGACACACAGACACACAGACACACAGACAACAGACAGACAGACACACAGACACACATTACACAAAGACACAAAGACACACAGACACACAGACACAGACACAGACACACAGACACACTGGCACACAGACACGCAGACACACAGACACACAGACACACAGACACACAGATAAACAGACACACAGACACACAGACACACAGACACACAGACACACAGACACACAGACACACAGACACACAGACACACAGACACACAGACACACAGACACACAGACACGCAGACACGCTGGCGCACAGACACACAGATACGCTGGCCCACAGACACACAGACACACAGACAAACATACACATAGACACACAGACACACAGACACACAGACACACAGACACACAGACACACAGACATACAGACGCACAGACACACAGAGACGCAGAAACGCGGATGCACAGACACACTGACACACTGACATACAGACACACAGACACACAGACACACAGACACACAGACACACAGACACACAGACACACAGACACACAGACACACAGACACACAGACACACAGACACACAGACACACAGACACACAGACGCACAGACACACAGACACAGACACACAGACACACAGACACACAGACACACAGACACACAGACACACAGACACACAGACACACAGACACACAGACACACAGACACACAGACACACGGACACACGGATACACGGACACACGGACACACGGACACACGGACACACGACAGACACACGGACACACGGACACACAGGACACACAGACACAGACACGACACGCATGTACACACACACACACACACACACACACACACGACACGCACACACACACGCGCGACACGCCACGCACACGCACACGCACACGCACACGCACACGCACACGCACACGCACACGCACACGCACACGCACACGCACACGCACACGCACACGCACACGCACACGCACACGCACACGCACACGCACACGCACACGCACACGCACACGCACACGCACACGCACATGTACACACACACACACACACACACACAGCACACGCATTTTATAGTTTGTTAAAAATGCTTTGGTTGTCAGTAGGTGTAATGACGATTCCACATTTACGGATTCTTATAATAATGAAAATTTAAACTTTCACTATTATTACACATAATAGAATACTTATCTTTTTTGGGTTTTTGTAATGGTGCATTTTAAAAAATACAGTCTGAACGTTACGATAACGCTTACATTTATCTTCGTCAGTAGTAATATCTATTAAAATTGTTAAAGATGTTGAAAACAATGTTGTCAAAGTTGAAAAATAATAAAACCCAAAAAAGATAAGTATTTTATAACTTGAAACTTTGCAACGTAGCATATACTACAATTGTCAATAATAAAATTACAAGAGTTTGAAAGCGTTATTAGTTACTTTCGGAATTGTTTTATATGATAAATTTAAGAATCATAATTTTTATGGAACTTGTAGCAAAAGGCGTTAGTATTTCCACTTATTTGAAATACATCATATATATGTTATTAATTACCTTCTTTTGGAAAAGGGGTCCACCTATGCATTTTCCCTCTAAACGGTTTACTATCAAATTCGGAGCATTGTACGGCTCGAAAGTTTTTGGCTCCTTCAGCACAAGGCTGTAATTATTTTAAGTATATTGAACTATACATTGAATAAAACGGATACCTGCACGTTACATATTTTAACCTTCTTTCTTTCACCGAGACAATAATGTCCTTTATGCTTAGGTGCTGGATTGTTACACTCTCGTTCTGTATAACTCACTCCACCCCCACATGATCTGGAGCATGATGTCCAAGTACCCCATTCACCCCATTCTCCATTAATAGCTGCTGGCCGACTTCCAATTTCAATGCATTTTAGATCATAGCACCACTAAAAGAAATAAATTGGAAATTTATAAGAATATTTAAATCTAAAATAAAAGTTACTTTATTTTCGCCACATTTAGTGCCGTCTGCTGGTGGTTCACCGTTAGTCATACAAGTTGTAGGAGATGTTTTGCATAATAACTGCTTACAAAATCTGTCCGGAGCTGCCTTGCATATCTCAGAGCCTGGAAAAGCTATATTGCATTGATACTTTGCGTCGTAAACAGCTCCAGGCAGCATACCAGTTTCTTTATAAATCGATTCTTGAGGTTCATCGTTTAAGCATTCACCTAAATTATTACTAAAAAACTGGCATTAGGGAATATGTAAAATAAACTGGAACATTTACTCGAATAATTCGTTCATAAATACTTTACTACATGTGGACCATATATTTGAGTGAATATGAACATAGGGTGACATAACGTAATATGAATTATCGTTTGCTTGCGGTTTACAACCGGATTCAGCTTCAGTATCATGTGAACATCCCATACTAAAGTATCGAAAATTTAAGACTTTATAATCAATTAAATTTAAACTTACATGTGGCCCATTTCGTGCGCTACCACAACACCTAATATGAGTCCTGCGTCCTCGTTAATAGCACATGGTTTATCAGTAGTACATGCCGCCGCAAGATAGGCCAATCCCATTAGACCACAATTCGTATTCTCTGAACAGATATCATATCTAAACGATTTAGCTTTACTTATTGTCAATTTAGCGTGCAATTTTAAAAACCTTGTTAATAGAACTGCCATATCGTGGTGATTTGGATGTGACAAATCTTTAGGATTTACCTTTTGTTGCCATTTACAGAAACTAGCTAAAGTCTCTTCCGCATTCGGATTAATTACGAGATCAATTTCTTCCTCTTCTTTTTCCAAATACATTACTCGCACAACAACTACGTGTAATTGATGACCAGTACTTGAATCGTGATAATAATCAGACACCTGCGTCAATAATAAATACAAAATCTGCACAACTTTCAGGCTTTGTTTTACAATTAATTACTTAATATACGTTTAGGCATAATTTATTTATAAAGGTTTTTTATAGGTTGCTTGGAAAATTTATATCGATGCGTAAAGCCCAGGGGAATATTGCACATGTCACAATTTAATTTATCTAACTTGCGAATTAGATTAGATAAACGCAGAGAATAATTAATTACTGTAATACACTTATAAAAACATGGACCGTTGTGTTTGTGTTTAATTCCAAAGTTATAAATTTGATAAAGAGAAAAAATATTTTTTTTTTAATTCTTGTCATATGAAGTATAATCATTTGGCAAGGTTGCACCATTGCTAACTTTCAGACACAATAGTTCTATTTTCATGAATTCGCTATCCATTTGTTAACGACAAATTTGCAATAAAGTGATGCATTTTTATGTTATGTAAGTATCCGAATTTCAAAGCATGTTCATAGGTTTTTCTTTTGTGAACATGCATTAAAATACTGAAATAATTAATTTCTGTTTAATATAAACCAAGTTTTTTTTAATTTCGTGTGGATTATATACCATACAGTATGAACATTTGTACTTAAGCTGGACCTTTACCATTTTTGGGAAATATAGAAAAACAATATTCAGTAACTGAAATTTTATAATAATAATAAAAATGCTACTAATTTTCTGTCAGTATTCCTGTAATTTACGCACTATAGAAGAAAATGCTGGATGCAAACTTGCGGCCTGGGTTTTGTAAATTAGACAGAAGTACGTTCGTGATACTCATAGTCGAAGCATATCAATGGCACTAATGTTTCAAATATAACTCCATATATGTTTTATATAAAAATGTATTCACTACGTTTTTCAATGCAACATGAATCATTATCAAGAAAAAATAAAAAGTAAAATATTAACAAGTAGGTAACAAATCATTAAGGTAACACAGCAATCCTTTATAAATTATAATTCTGTATTTAAAATGTCCGTGTAGGTGAGTATTTGGTTGTATAAGGACGGGTTTTACATCGGGTATAAAGTTGTGCTCAAATTTCGTGATTAATAAGAGTTTTTTAAGCTTAATTAATGTGAATAGGAAAATGAATGGTATCTGTGACGGTGCAAATAGGAGAGGATCAATTCGTTTTTAAACGTTTTTGTAATAGTGATTAACAATTTAAATAGATAATATTTTTACCTTTATATTAACATTTAACTCCGTGAACGTTAACGATAGCAAATAACCATACATAAATCTTTATTTGCTTATTTATTGTCTATCTACTGTCTCTGCCTTCCTTACTCCACCTGCACTGTCTTTCGACCTCTTGTCTCCTCTTCCCTTAACTGAGTTCTTCTTTTCCATATTCCTTCCATCCAAACCAGTCGCCTTCCCTTTTCCCACAGTATGTCCTCTGCCGTACTATCCTCTTTCTTTAACTCCCTGCATTCTTTCAACATACCTCCATCTCTTCCCCACACAACCTACACTTTCTGTCTTCGTTCCTTCTCCAATATTTGTTCTCTCTTTCTTCGTTTCCACATCTAAGTCTCGCAATAATTTTTTGTCTTTTCCTCCTCTCTTCCCCGTTCAGATATTCCGGTATCCCTTCTCTCTTAATATTCCTATAGTTTATATTATATTTTCCTTCTTTCACCTTCATCCATCTTTTCTGCTTTTGGACATCTCTATCCTTCCTAATTACCACTTCTTCTTTCGCATACCCAGTTCTTTCGTAATAATCTTTTCTGGTTTCCTATCCATATTTTTTTCTTCTTTCTCTTATTTCCTTCCAGCATCCTTGTAGTATCTTGCACTTCGATCTTTTACTCATTTCCTCCTCGAACTTTATTGCTCTTTTTCCCGCCCCCACACTTATTTTTTCTACTTCTACTCCTCTCTGATGATGACTTTTTATTAGTTTTTCAAATAATAATTTTCTTTTCCTTAGGTCCATTCCGAACAGTATTTCTCCTACACTCCACACTTGCCTTATTAACTTATTTCCTTTTCTCACTCGTACTTTTATATGCTCCCCGTCTTTATTGTCTTCTCTCATCGTATATCTCAAGTAGGCGAATTCCTTTACCTGCTATATCTTATCCTCCCTACATTTCCACTCCTCTTTTTTCCCTTTCTCCTCACTCTTTTCTCAATACCATTACCTTAGTTTTGTCCCCATTTATTTCCAAATATTTTCTTTTCAAATATCCGTCTATCATTTGTAGCATCCCCTTCATTTCTTTTTCTTCCTTCGCTATTAACACTGTCATCAGCGTATGCCAGCCACCATACTTTCCTGTTCCCCACCACTACGCCTCCTTGTTGTTGCCCCCTTAACGTCTCCTGTAGGTTTCTTGTGTACACTGCGAACAGGCTTGAGCTCAGTGGGCATCCTTGCCTTAGTCTTTTCCTAGTTACAAATCCTTCACTTAATTTCCCATTCGCCCTTACCCTATTCCTCGTTTCTTCATATATTTCTTGCACCCTTTCTATTAGTCTTTCGTTTATCTTTTCTTTTCCTCAAGTATTCCCACAGCTTTTGTCTGTTTACTCTATCAAATGCAGCTACTAGGTTCACAAATACCGCTACCATTTTCCCCCTTTTCTTTTCTAATTCCTTATTTGCCATCTGTTTCAGTATGTATACATTATCTATTGTACATCCTCATTTCCTTAATCCTGCCTGTCCATCTGGTATCAGATTCTTTTCTTCTGTTTCCTTCTTCAACCTTTATTCCGGTATAGTCGCGTATATTTTGTATGCTGTGTTTAGTAGTGTGATTCTTCTGTAATTTGACACTTGTTTTCTTTCGGCTTTCTACTGTGTACCGTCACTATTTCTATTTTCTCTTTTCCCCGATCTTTTTGTTCTGTCCACGTCTTTTGCATCCCCGCCACGTTCTGCTCCTTAATAAACTCCCAGAAATCTTAATCTTTATTGCTTAATCCCGCCACGTTCCAGAACAGTATCTTTACTTTGTTCCTCCCTCCCTGTATTCTTTCCGTACTTTCTCTTTGTTACACTGGTGTTTCGTCACCCTCATTCCCCCTTTTCCCTCTCTTTTCTTTAATTTGTTTGGCCTTTGTATGTCCTCTCTCTCCCCTCTCTTCCTGCTTAACTCCTTCGTTCTGTCGTTCCATACATATCTTTTTTCGTCCATCTCCATTTTTCTATATCCTACCCATACCTTTTTCCCTCCTCCCTTCTTTTCGCCGCTCTATTCCTTATTTTCTTTTGTACTCTCCTTTCTTCCCTTATTAGGTCGTGGTCTATGTGAATTCCTGTATTCCTCCGTTTTCTCTTCTCTGTCATAATCTTCTGCTTCTCCTCCCAGCTCTTCATTTCCGCCGCCACCACCCAGTATTCCCTCTCCTTGTTTATTACCATCACTTTTCTAAATTCCACTTTTACATTTAGTTTCTCTTCCACCATCGCTCGTACCTGTTTATGTGGTTCCGTGCTTCTCCACCCCTTTATTACGATATTATTCTTCCCTTTCCTTCTCTCCTCCTCATCTGCTTTTTTTTAATTTTTTTATTTTTTCTAGCAATTCTTGTTTTTCCCTCTTCCATTCCTTTTCTCTTTCTTCCATTTGTTCTTTCATTTCTTTGATGTTTTTCCTTATTCCCTTCATATTTTCTTCCATCAGGTTTCTCATTTCACAAATTAATTCCTTTACTTCCTCCATTTCTTCCTCTTCCTCCCTTTTTTCGCTTTGCCTTATTGCGTTGTTACCATCTTTTTCCTCCCCTGTCTTTTTTTGTTTGGTGATCTTATTACCTTCTCCCCTTTTCCAAATAGACCTTGCCTTTCCGCCTCCTGCTCTTTTCTCTCGCTTTTATTCATTCCCTCCTTCTCCTCACCTTATATGTTCTTCCTTTCCACGTTTATTTCGTTCCGACTGCACGATTTTAATTTAATGTTACTTTCAATTAATAATATTTGACTATTATTAATAATCCATTTATATGATATAAATTCGCAATATAAGATTAAACCCTATACAATGGGAAATTATCAGGTTAAAGGTGAGCCGCGTGTCGGTCAGTAATAGTATTTCTATTGAAATAAATAAATTTTACCCTATAAAATGTTCTATTACGCTTTAAATTACTGAATACCTAATAGTTAAGCGTCTTTTCGCTGAAATAAGGCACTACATCCCTTTATTCACTTTACCCTACACGACAAAATAAAGTTTTTAGTTTTAAACCACGTAATAAATGAAAAGAACGAATCACTAACTAAGGCGCTTACAGACCAGGTCTCTACTCTCTATCAAACTATCGATAGTATATAACCTTTTACCTCTATACGTTTATTTATAAAATATTGCCACTAAAGATAAATTAACTGGACATAGAGGGAAAAAAACGGGGAATTAGTTTCATGTAAGGACTTAGGACAACAAGTAATTGAAGCAGAAAGAAGAGCTTGAGGAGTAGGGCAAACGAGGGAAAGGGAGAATGATTGAAAGGGAAACGGAAGAAGAGTGAGCGGAAATGCGGAATGATGAAACAGAAGAGAACACGCAGGGAATAAGGAAAATCAAGGCAATTAGAGAAGAAATTGGAGAAAGAAAAGGAGTGACAGAAAAAAAAAGGAAGAACAGATGGGAAACAGAAAAACTGCGAAAAAAGCGAATGAACGGGAGAAGATGACAATAAAGAATAGTATAGTATCAAAGGGATGCAAAAGCAAGTACCAGGAGAAATAATTAAAAGACACCCTGAAAGAGAAACTAAACCTACAAATGGAATGAACAAAATGGTTATAAATAGAGCAAAGCAAAACAAGATAGTGGTGGTAAAAATGTCCAACTGGGAAGAGAAACAAAAAATAATAGCAGAGAAAAGAAGACTGAAAAATACAAGAATATACATAGACCATGACTTACTTAACTTGGAAAGAAAGAGGAATTTAACGATAAATGATGAAAATGACGGCTAAAATGAGAGGAGAAGGGCAAAAAGTAATGGTAGAGTGCAAAAAATGGAGTTCGATGGAGAAAGCTACTTTTTGGATGAGAGGAACGGGGAGATAATCAGAATAAGTAAGGCGAATGGGAGAAACCAAAAAGATCAAACTAGAGGAGGAGGAAGCGTAGGAGGTGGAAAGAAGTATGAAGAAACAGGGAAGAATGAATAGCGGAAAAAGAACAGAAGAGTCAAAAGGAAATAAGAGAAAGGCTGCAGAAACAAACAAAAGGGCTAAAGGTAACGTTTTGGAACGAAGTTGGAATAATGAACAAAGAACAAGAAATTGGGAGATCATTAGGGAACAAGACGTGGTGGGTTCATAAAGACATGGATGGAAGAAATAGAATGGGAGGCGTGGGAATAGGAGATACCAGAAGAATTCGAATGGGAAGCGCAGCACGCTGACAGATAGTATAGGAGGGAGTAAGAAAGAGGAACAAGAACCGGAGTAAGAGAACAATTTAGGTAAAAAGGAAGATTACGACAAACTACAACAGAGAAAAAGAATAGTAGAAATAAATATACAATGGGCGGAAACAAAGGTGAAAATAACAATTTAGAGCAGTTGGATGAAGGAGAGGAGGAAAAACTTAGATGATTGGGAGGAGGGCACGATAATACTAGAAATAGATTTCAACGAGATAATAGGAGAAGAGAGGGGAGTACAAGAAGGCAAGAGGACGGGGAAACGAGCGACAAAGAACAAAATGATAAACAAAAGTCAGAAGAATCGCTAGAAATGTGCAATGAAAGAGGATGGGAAATACTGAGCGGGAATAGGGAAGAAACCGGAATGGGGGAGTTCACGAATATAGGAGGGAGGGGTGAGTCGATAATAGATTGTGTAGTAACGAACGCAGAATCGGGAGAATGGGTGAAATCATTTAAGACAAGGGAGAGGGCGGAATCGGACCACCAACTCATAGAGCTGGTAATAGAAGGGGAGAAACGAAGGAGTGGAGGAAGGAAGATACCCACATAACAAAAAAATGTGGTCTTTGATAACATAACGAATTATAAAGAGAAAATAGAAAACATAATATGGGATGGGAAAGGAGTAAAGGAAAGCGCGGAGGAATTGAGAGAAAAGATGGAGGATGCAACAGAGAAAGTCAAACTAAAAAGATGGAACGGAGATAGAATGGGTTAGAAGAAATGGTGGAATACAGAATGTAAGCAGGCCAAGGAGAGGGCAAGAAGAACACTAAGATAATGGAAAAAGGGAAGGTAGAAAAATAATAGTACAAAGAGGAAATTTATAACGAAACGAGGAACAGGGTAAGAGTGAATGGGGACACGAGCTAGAAATTTGTAACAAGAAAGAGGCTGAGGCTAGATTGAACCCGAGCCTGTTCCCGGTATACACAATGAACCTGGAGAAAACATTAAAGGGGCAGCAAGTGAGATGGTTGGTGGTGGGGAACATGAAAGTGTGGATGCTGGTCTACACGAATTGTGTTAGTAGCCAAAGAAGAAAAAGGAAGAAAGGGAAGGAAGAAAAGGAATGAAGCAGATTTTGAAAGGGAAAGAACTGGAAGTAAATATAAAAAAAACGAGGGTAATGGTTGAGGAGGTAGTAATAAAGAAAAAATAAGAGTGGAAATGGAGGGAGGAGGAAGTACAGCAGGTAAAGTAATTCACATACTTGGATACACTATAGGGGTAAGACAACAAAAATGGGAGACATAAGGGAAAGAGTAAGAAAAGAGAATAAATTAATAAGGCAAGTGTGTAGTGTGGGAGAAAAATCGTTTGGGGCGGACTTAAGAAAAAGAAAGCTACTATTCGACAAACTAATAAAAAGTGTGGTGTTGGGGAAGAAGTGTGGATGTAAAAGGAGCATAAAGAGATCAAGAGGCTACAGGAAAAATATTGGAAGTGTGTATTGGGACTGGCAAGAGAAACACTGAGGTATATTATCTCAGAGGAAGTACAAGAAGAGAAAATAAGGGTAAACGCGGGGAGCAAAGCAACAAGGTATTAGGAGGAAATGAGAGAAAGAACGGAGTCTAAATACAAGAATGTAGGAAAGAAATAAAAGAAGGGAATATGGGCAATAAAACAGAAAAAATACTGTGAAATAAAAGGGTACGCGACGGAAGAAGTGGATATATTAAAGAGAGAATGAGAGGAGTGAAGTTACAGTAGACATAATAAGAAGGGACAAGGATGTACATAAACAAGAAAGGTAGACAAAAATAAAATAATCAAAATTTAATAAAAACTATTAGAACATTAAGGGAGAAGGGTTACCAGAATATTTGAAAGTAGAAAAAAGGAAGAAAAGAAAAAAATGATAGCGAGGTCCAGATGCGGAAACGAAGAGCGGGGAAATAGATATTGGAGAAAGGGTGAAGGAGGAAACTATGGGTTATGCGGAGAAGAGATGCAAACTGCAGGGAGTAAAGGGAAGATGAAAGGACGGTAAAATAAATACTGTAGGTGAAGGGGAGGGGGCTAGGTGTAGTTCAATTTATAAATATCCGTGATCAAAATATAGTTAGTTGAATCGTTGGCATTAAATAAACTATTAGGAACTTCCTCTTCTTCTGTAACATGTATGCTACATTTTCTGATATTTTTCAATACATAGAATTTATATGCATTTATTTTCTGTCGATTCTGTGAAACCTATTTGGTTTAACGGTAATGACATTTGTTAACAGTGAAAGCTTAAAATTTAATATTGTCGATAACTCAAGAACCCTTGTTTTTAGGGTTGTACAGTGTGTATTTCAAGTCTCTTCAGTATTAAAACATTCTTTTAGTGCAGCAGTTCTATCTTTGATTCACATTCAAGAACCTTTCTAATTCTTAGCTAAGCTTAACAGGACTGTTTTGAAAATGCCTGCCATGGCCTAGCACCTTTACAGAAAATGAATAAACAGTATTAAACTGAAATATTTAAGACATCTAGTTTATGCGGTGAAGAAGTAGTGTAAGTCAAACTCTCTCCGATATGGTAAAGTATACAATTCGTCATACCATTATCTTCCTTACCGATGTAAGGGAGCTGGGAGCTTAACTGCTGATATGTCGTAAACCGCGATAGATGTTTGGTCAATCGCTTTTCTAACTTGACGATGACTTGTCTTTAAAGGTTTCCAATACATTACCCTTCGGCCACCAGTTGCGAGGGTTAATATCATAAGTGTTTATCATAATATCGTGTACATTAACTGGTTTTATTGGCTGGTTTGGTGCGCCGAGTGATGTTTTGTAGATGCTCTTTTATTCAGCGTTTACAAGGTATAGTTGCTAATTGCTGAGAAGTGAGCCAAACTTTTTTCGTAACTAGTTTATCGTTACTGAATAATCGTAATGATTTAGACCAATTGCTTGACCCTTCTTGTAAAGTATCCTCGATCGGCAAATAACTTAGAGGACAGGGGTTTATAATATTCTCCACTTCCATCAGCAAAAGTTCGTATGATAGATTTGTAGTTAGTAAGATAACGGGGTTTCCCTTACAGATCGAACCAATCATTCCCAATGACGCCGTATGTGAGGAAATGCGGGAGGAGTAAACTCTTCTTTGTTTCTACACTGCTAAATTGGTTTAGCAAGCCTTGACAACTCATTTCTTGTAAGAAAACAGCCACTTTATCTGCGCCCAGGAATGTTTGTACTATTCTCTAAATAAAATTCTGAAGGTACCCGACGGATGGCCACAAAATTTCGAATATATAGTATACAGGAATTAGTGAATCTCAAAATGAATTGCACGAGTACTTAAACATGCCACGAGGTACCTTACATTGTTCTTCGGTTCTTACAAGACTAACGGAGATTAACCCCATATAACCAATCTCTGTATCAAAAATGGGCGACGGTTGCAAGTCCCACACGAGGAAGACTTGCCATTTGAGTTAGATTGGGTTTTACGTTGTTATGATGATTGTCGCCTTTGTAGAAGGATAAAACGATGAGATACGCGAGTGATGCTTATTTGGCAGTAAGACAGGATGTTTAATATCATGTGATATGCCAACTGCAGCATCAATACGATCACAAGCTCGTTATCACTCCATTAACGTCTAAATAAGGGGGTTACTTGTAAATTGGACTGTCCTTTGTTTAAGTATCTAGCTTCATACACCCTTTCTTCCGCCTTTATAGAATTTTCATTTCGTCCGGATAAAATTTGTGTTGCGCTAACCTGCACAATATTTTTTTGCATTACAGAATTCCTCTTGCCGATGTGGACAGGTTCGTTGTGCAGCATGATGTAATGCTGCTAGATTGTGTATATACCGAAATACATACGCCTTTGTTCAGAATAGAAGCCTCCAAGATAGAATTTGCCCTATCGGTATAATTCTGGTAAATGTTTTTGTGGTATAATGAAGATACAAGCGTATTTCTTCATTTGTCGTCGCCTAACACAATTTCTGACCTGGAAATTACTCTTCATTTAACTTGAGAAATTCTGGATCGTTACACCAACGACAAGACACATTCATTTGGGGACACCTTTTCAATTTTGCTACCTTACTGGCAACATTGAACTTAGATCCAATCCCCTCAATCCACTTGAGCTGTTTCCAGAATTTCTTGAAAGGCTACAAATTGTTTGTGCCTCCCATAGTCAGATTTTATCCAAGATATGACAGTTTTTGAATCGGTCCAAGAACAGCAGCTAGCTATTTTAACAATATGGCTTCAATAATGTTATTTCTGTTCGAATTAAAGATATTTTTACAAAACTTACGCATTTAACTCTAAAGTAGGTTCTAGCCTGAGCACTTCCATCTACGAAAACGTGCAGTTGTACATCTTAATTTTGCACGGTGAAATCCACACCGTCTAGAAATTTCTACTTACGCAACTAGCGGTAATAGTTTTAACTGCGATTGCCATTTTGCATGTTGGTGGTCGGTTAGATCATCATCCCAGCCAGATCAATTGGACCTTTATTGCCCACTTTATAATTAGAAAATGGTCACTAGAACGTTTTGTTTTGTTGGACGAATATAAAGACATATTCAGAACTGCACCACCACAGTCCGAGAACCTTCTCATTTGCTAACTCGTAAATTAGGTTCCTTCTGCTTTATGTGGGGCACTCGCCAAGGGCTTCTACACCAGTTTACGAGTTACTGATCAATTTTGTAGTTCAAAGCCACCCTGTGGATGAATAACTCTTTCACCGCTAGGGCTTCTGTCCCTACAGAATCGAACAAACCGTTTACGTAATTTTTATCTATAATTCACAGCTCGGGATACTCGTTTTCGTATTTAGTCGCATGCTTTTCCATTACAAATTGTGTCCTACTTGGGGAACAAGTTGCACCGCACCACTAAAAACGCTCAGACGTACAATTGGGACTCACGTGAAGGACTCTCGTGACACAAAAGAATTTGTGAATTAGGCCATCAGCTTGTATGCGAATTTGATGAAAAATTTCACGTAGATACCAGTGAAGAAAACTGGTCCGGCCCTATCAATAAGCACGAGTTTAATGATATGTTGTTTACTTTAGCTACGGTATCCCACAGAGTCCTAGCTTTAGCTGGTTTGTTAGGATTGTATACTAGAAGTATTGGTAAATAGCAAATTCGTGAATGGCCAGCCATCAGTTTGGTGTTGGTTAATTGACGCGCATAATTCTTTCTCACATATTCATAAATATTATCTTTCATAATATTGACGAGTTCGGGATCCCGGACAAACCTCTTGTCTAGGCATTCAAGACGTTTTCTTGCCATATCATAGTTATTAGGCAGTTCGATGTCATCATATTTCCATAGCAAACCGTATTGGTAGTGACCATCCTTAAAAACAGTGGTTGATTCTAGAATGTTAAGAGCTCGAGAGTTTCCTTTGGAAAGGAGAGGCAATTGATTTTTACGAGCAGTTACGTGTTCTAATGAAAAAAGTGTAGTGTCACTATTTTTTCAATTAGAGATATGGTTGTCGTAATATATTGCTTGATCAGATTGGTTACAACTAAAAGAATCGGGTACAATTCAGCCTAACCTAATTTTCATTGTAACTGGTTCTGTATTTTTTCCTTAACCCTTAAGATGAGAGTATCTTTCTATTAGTTTGGCATTCATCAACTTTAAATCTTTGTCCTTGAGTCAGGCAATTTTGACATTGATACAATTAGCTCGTGTAGCAAATTCTTGCATGGAGGAGTCTTCCTCTGCTTTTGTTTTAGTTTTTGTTTAGTGAATTGTGTTTATAAGTGCAGCCATTAATACCGCATATGGCACTTGTTCTATAAGTCCTCATCCCATGACTCTTAACCATTTTCCGCACATAAAGTTTCTTTTTATGGCTGCCTATCTCTCACTGACTCATTTCGGCAAACCTTTGCAGCTGGTAAAATTTTCACTTGTAGAAGTACACATTTTACAAACAGCTTTTGATCTAGTATCGGTCGTATTATTATTAGTTTCACTATCGGAGGAAAGGGGCGCAAGTACGTTAACAACATTTTTACTAGATGATTTGTCTTTCAAATTTTGTTGTTAGTTACTATTTTATACACTGAAGTTATTGTGACATCACTAGCTGCATTTCCAAGAGATGTTAACCACGTACTGAAGCTTAATAAATTTACATCATAAATAGATTGCCTATAAAATTCCCAGTGCAACCATGTACCTGGGGGTAACCAGTTTGTAAGTTCTTGCAGCAGGGATACATTTAATGAACTGCAAAATTTGACGCAGACATAAGTGCATCTCAATATTTGGACATGGTTTGCTAGCATTTTCGTTTGTTTCATCATTGGTGGTACTGTCAAGCAAGCGAAATTTTTAATTTCTTGGCCAAAAAGCATTTCGTTTAGTTTGTAATACGTGGGCTTCTTCTAGGTATTCTAAATCACGTTTTGCTTGTATTAACCGTCGTTCTTCAATCCGTTGTAGTTCAAGAGTTTCACGCCGTTCTAAAATAGTTTTTAGAGAGCTTGTTAAACCTGCTACACTACAGCATTACTGACATATTTTACAGATTACGCATGATTTACTATCTTATTTAATAAACTATTATCAGGCAGTACAGTTAATGAAAATGCTTGTACTGTTTGAGTTCTGGTATTAGATACATCATAATTCCAAATTGGCAACTGAATCAGTCACGTCCACATATCTATAGTGGTAGTCTAAGTTAGAAGATTTTTTTATTTAATAGTTGTCTATATGCAGCTAAATATATGTCTTATGGTGACATGAAGCGTTTGGTATTGTAAGAGTCCGTATGTGTATGTTTTCTGAGTATGGAGAACTCAAACCCGTTATGTGTATTAATTGGGTTGGTTTTAGTGTAAATGTTATGTTGGGATGTGAATTGTTAATATTAATTAAGAACTCATCAATAAAATTGGATAAACTATCAATACATGCTTAAATATCGACAATATAACGAAACTAAAATACAAACTTATCACAAACATTTAATTAAAAAATTTGATCTTCTTTACTATCCATAAAGGTATTGGTTAAAATTGACGACATTAGACTACCCATTGATAAACTACACTCAGTTCCAAAAAAAGTGACGCACTTGATTTCTGATCTAACTTTAATGCCTTATATTTTTCAAACCAGTGGGCCGCTTTTTAAATTTTTTTTATTCCTTATTAGGTAATTCCTTTGGCTTTCAAAAAAGGTAGGATTTTCGTCAAAACCTCCTGGATGGTAGTAAAAAGCTCGAATCATGTTTTTTTCTTAATATGTAACCCATCCTGTGTATTAATCAATCAATGGTATAGAGAATGCTCACAATCTATATGACACTTCGTTTACGAGCATTTTGTTTTCTTATTCATTGATTTATTCCTAAATTTTTCCAAATTACAGCACGTTGGTAAAACCTTACGTTTATTCCACAATTTTGTTTTATTGCAGGATCACATTGCCTTTGAGGAACAATTGCCGCTATCATAGCAATGAATTTGTTGTATGCGTCCATATTTGACTGTCTGTCGTTGTCATTAATTAATTAGGAAAAAGAGTTTTAGTGACTGAAATTACCCCAATGTTTCCCGTGAAACGGTCGATGGCCGCCAAAATCTACATTGACGTTCTGTAGGTGTGTCTTACCTCATGTAGAGTTAGTGGGCAATAATTTTATATTAATTTTATATGCAGGATAATTCCCGACCATACACGGCAACAATAGCGTAGATCTTCTTAGAACACACACATTACTTACAATAGACTCCAGTATAAACCCTATCGAACATTTGTGGGATGAATTAGGGAGAGGGGTGCGTTCTTTCGAGAGAACTCCGGAAAGTGTCGCAGAAATGGCAACGAGGGCCACATTGTGAGACCATAATTGAGGGAAAGAATGCGTGAAAGCCCAAGGTATTCACACGTGTATTGCGTCTAGTCATAAGCGCAACGACAATAAAACTCTCATTATGAATTTGCAATCAGTAACTGTGCATGATTTGTGTCGTAAAACATACAATCAGGAAAAACGTATTTTGGCGTCAATTAAACCTCGTGAAAATCCATTGACAAACCGTGACAAACGTGATGGTGACTTTGATTTCAAAAAACACTGTTTACTGTGCGGAAAAGACGCTTCAGCGGAATATGTGAAAAATGAAATGAAAAAAAAACTCTAATAAACCTGAACTGATAAGCAATGTTACTACACTTAAATTTAAGGAGTCACTCTTATCCTCTGCGGAAAAAAATGATTCTTGGACTGCGCAAGTCACACAACGAATCATCACTGAAATACATTTGGTTGCAGCAGAGGGAAAGTGTCGGGGATCCTGTTTTAGTAATTTTCCTTTCTAAAGCTTCCTAAAGAGACTACTCAACCAATCGGACGTCCAGAAAGCAGAGTAAGACCGTGGATGCAATCGATTTTATTTGCAAATTTTTAGCGGAAAATCGCGAGGAGTTTCAGTTCAGTTTACGTGATATACTTAAACAATATGACCCTGAGGTGTGTAGTTAAAAAACAATAAAAAATAAATTGAAAGAAAGATATAATATAACCTCCAACAACAAGCAGGAGCCTATCATTTACTTCAAAGACATAGGTCGTTATCTACTTGTTGATGTGTTCTACACCAATGGAAAAGGAGACATCAAGGAAGAATGTCAAAGAGTTGTTCGTGAGGCAGCGAAAATGTTGCTTTCTGAAAAGTTGTTTGGCTTCGGGGCCGTACCGAGTTACTAATTCTGTATTATAAGTGTTTTGTAGCTGTGGTTTCATGTTAGTTCAGTTGATCGCCCTATTTCCACAGTTTTTGCTTTTTGAACGCGAAACGTCGCGCTCAAAATCAAAAACTGTGGAAATATGCAACGCCTCTGTCCTTCAACGTGTTATGCGCGTGTTGGTAATGACATAGTACCAGTGATATAACGAAAATATCAGAAATGAAGATGGAGATCTTCTGACGGATCTATGTAGCACGAATGAATTACGTATTAATAATCCTTTTTCCCTCACAAAGAACAATACAAATATACTTCTGGAAATACCAGAGGGCAGAGATTTACGATAGAATGGGAATGTATCTCAAAACAAATGGTGCATGACTTTTATAGCCTACAATAGAAAATATGGCGCTTTATAAGAGGTCAGAGAACGGAGGTGAAGGATCTAATTCTAAAGAAGTTGTGTACAGAAGAACAACAAATGACGTTAGAACCAGAAACAACAGAAACTAACACAATCGAAGAAGTTAAGATAAACAAAAAGGAAGTACAAAAAACACTTGAAAAACTGAAGAATGTAAAAGCCGCAGATAAAAATGAAATAGCGAATAGTTTGCTGAAGTATTGTGGGACAGAGATGGCAGAACAACACCAAGTAACAAAATCATAAAACGACAACATACCAGAAGAATGGGAGACAAGTGAACTAATCCTACCATTAAAAAAAGGCGGTAAAGAACAACCAGAAAAGTAGGGAGGTATCAACTTGTTAAAACCACTCGGAAACTTACAACTAAAATTTTATACGAACGAATACATGAAAGGATAAGCTTAGCAGACGACCAACAAGGTTTTCGTAAGACAAGGTCGTGTACAGATACAGTATTCGTCATAAAACAAATTATCGAGAAACCACTAGAGTAGAATAGACTAGCATTTATATGTTTGATCGACCTGAAGAAAGCGTTCGTCAAAGTAAAACTCAAAAATGTGATTCAGCTTTTCTATAATAGAAAATCAACCCTGATATCATAAAGAATTGAAAATATCTACCGAAACATCAAGGTGGAAATCAGAATAGGCGGACAGCTTACGAAGCCTATAGAGCCAATGAAATAAGACAACGGGTCTCATTGAGCCCTATGCTATTCAATATAATCATGGATGAAGTCATCAAGAGCGTTAACAAAGGAAGAGGATACGGAATGGGGAATAAACAAATTAAAATACTCTGTTACTCAAAAGACGCGATATTGATAGCCTGTAACAACCTTTTTTGTGGTTGTATTAAAAATACGTTAATCTAAAATCATTAATTTATTTGGCATAATATTAGAAAAGTTTTTAATTATTAATGTGTAGATTTGAAAACTGGCAATTTAATTGGCATTTCCTAGAACAAATCTTTTGGGTGTAATATTACATAAATAGATATAGTTCCTTTCTTTTAAAACTGGACTCGAGCATTGTGGGCCGCACTGCGTGTCAACCTCTTGAGGGGGATTAAGAGAAGCAATTCTGAAAGCCTCTATTTTTCTTCACTTGCTGCAGAATGTTTGAGCAGTAAGTCACTGTTATAATGGTTTTACTTAATTTTTGTGTGGTGTGCCATCATATTTTGGTGGTAAGTTTGTTTTTCTCATTATATTCTAAAAGCTAAAGCCTTTGCTTTTTTAGGCACCTTTTCACCACCTTTTAATTTTATTAAACACGTTAATTACACTTTTAAATACTTAATTTTTAAAGTATGCAATTTTTCAAGTATTTAATTTGTATACTTACTAATCTTAATGGCACGTATAAGTGTATACCTTAATCTATTATTATTCTATATGGCAAGTTTTACATGAGTTACCTTTACAACGCTAGAACTATATCCTGTTACAAATAAATTTGGCGATTTAATTTCAAGGAAATTTCTTAATGGATACTTAAGCTAGACATTCACCTCACATCAACCATTCTGCTTCATAGTACCCGTATCAGTTTATAACAGAACAGTTAAAAGGTAAAGTTTTTTTATATAGTTTAGTTTAAGACTTCTAACCTTTTTCTCATTTTCAACAACCATTTATTAAATAAACTTATGTAACTTGTTATTTTTTATTTCTATTAAATGTTTTTAAATGTTTTAGTATTCATTATTTAGGGTTTTGTTATTTTCCTGGACAAAGATAACATGGCGCTCGAGAATTTATTATTTTTATTCATAATTTTTTGATAACAATTTTTGCCAGTAAGTGAAAATAATCCAGCAGAATCGAAACAACTAGCATTTCAGGTAGGTTAATTTAATTATTTATTAGAACTCTCCCTATCTCAATCTACCACTGAGTCAGAGGCACATTATTTAAACAACATTATTATGTTGTGTATATTTTAACAATTAGTATTTTTGTTACAAGTGGCGCGACGTGCAGGGACATTGAAATTTATTACTTGAAATTTATTACTTATTTGATATTTTATTTACATTTGGGTTATATTTGTGGGGCCAGAAAAGGGACATGCTGTTGTTTCAATGTTAATTATTCTCACTTGTGATTGTTTATATTTTTTAATTGATTTTATGTTAAGAGTAGACCGAATTTTAAGGAGTGTTACGATTTATGTTACTATTTTATGTGTTTATATAAGGAACTTTATTGAGTGTGTTATATAATATGTTACGATGTCAACTGTAAATTATTTAGTTGATGTTCTTTATAGTGATGAATTATTAATTGAACTACAATTTCGCAATGTAAGTGGAGCAGAACGGTTAATTGTGGAAAAGAAGCGTAAACTTTTAAGACGACTGTTAAATGCAGAAAAAATCAATCCAAATTTACTTGATTCATACCCGAAGTGCGATATAAATCAAACAGTAGAATTGGAATTATTGAAGGAAAAGTTAAATCATATTCAGTCTTCAATTAAACTTTTAAACATAAGCCCTCGAAATCAGAGTATCTTAGACTACACACACGCTTAATTCATATTTTGAAACGCTTGACTTACATTACATTTGATGATGAATTTTTACATTTACATGATCAGTTGTTGACCTTATGTAACGAATCGTTAGAATTAATTGAATCTATAAATGAAAATATTGAATTAAATAATGATGTTTCAAATTTAGATACTTCTAATATTTCGTTGTCACAAAATGATCCTGTTAATACTTCAGTTAATATTCCAACAGAAGATTTTTCAAAATTAATAGATAACTTGCAAATTTCAAAAGGTTTTGTTCCTGTATATAAATTAAATTTAAAGTTTAATGGTAGTGAGAAAGAAGTTTTTACATTTATTCAATGATGTGAGGAGCTAATGATTGCTCGAAATATTTCTAGGAAGGAAATGCTTTTATCAGGTGTTGATTTATTTGCAGGGAAAGGTTTGGTTTGGTATAGGGCGGTTAAACCGTTTTTGCAGACTTGGGATGATCTTATTACTAAATTAAAAGCGACTTTTACCGGAAGGACATGACGAAGTTTTGTTAGATGATATTAAAAATCGTAAACAGGCTTTTGATGAAATTCCAACCCTTTTTATTTCTGAAATGGTTAATTTATTTTCTCAATTAGATATTCCTCCTTCGGAAGGTGAACAATTAAGGATTATAATGAAAAATTTACAACCTTGGTTTGCTACTCAATTAGCCCTTATTAGTGTAAATGATATTTTTCATTTAGTAGATTTGTGTAAAAAATTACAACAAGTGAAAGCTCAGAATTCTAAATTCAAATTTAATTCTTATTCAGATTCACAAAGGCAATCTGATTATAAGCCTTCTTCGGCGGTGAAACAAAATATTAAACCTAAAGTCCATTTTTCAGGTATTAAACCAAAAAATATGAATTCTACTTTTACTGCAACAAAAATTAATACAGCTAAGTCTTCAACAACATGCTTTAAATGTAGACAGTTGGGTCATACCTTTCACACCTGTGATAAGGGTGATGATAGAATCTTTTGTTTTAGATGTGGTTATTCCAACGTTACTTTTCTAATTGTCCGAGGTGTAAATTTTCAAAAACTTGTAAATGAAAAGTGTTCCGTTAGTCGACACATTTCTTATGATTTTTCAGAGGCTGACAAGCATGTTTTTAACGAGTGGTTGATTACTGTTAAGGAATTTTTTGGAACTTCGAAAAATTGTTCTAAATTTGTAGAGAAGAATGATGATGTTAGACCTTTTATTAATGTAAGGATTTTTAATGAGAATTTTATTGCTTTATTAGATAGTGGAGCTACCGTGACAATTTTAGGTAAGCCTGCTTTGTATTTGATTGATAAATATGATTTAAAATTAAATAGGAATTCGCCTTTTTCATCATTGGTTATTGCTGATGGTTCTTCACAATCCATTTTGGGAGTGTTGATTTATCTTTGACTATTAATGGTATTACTAAAACTATTTCTGTTATTGTTTCTGAATTTATTACTACTGCAATTACTTTGGGGGTAGATTTTTGTCGTTTATTTGAAATTAAAGCTGATTTTGGTGAAAATTCTTTTGTTGCAAACTCTGCGGAGACAACTTTTCTATGATTAAGAGTATTGATGATCTTAATAATAATCAAGTTTTTGAATTAAATCAAGTTATTGACCTTTTAAAACCTTATCAACTACAAAGTTAGGTAAGACAAATAAAGTTTTCATTCAATTAATACTGGTGATGCAGTACCAATTAAACAACGTTATTTTCCATTATCTCCTGCTATGCTTGGAGCATGCGAACAGAGAAATTGATGATATGTTAGAGCAAGGAATTATTAAACCCAGTTCTTCTCCTTGGAATTCTCCAATGGTTTTAGTTAAGAAGAAGCCAAGTGATTTTAGAGTTTGTTTTGATGCTAAGAAATTAAATTCTGTTACAAAAAGATGCTTACCCTTACCATTTTTAAACGATATTTTGGATAAATTAAGAGATGCTCGTTATTTAACTTCAATTGATTTAAAGAAAGCTTTTTGGCAAATACCTTTAGACGCTGAGAGTTGTGAAAAAACTGCTTTTACTGTTCCACGTAGAGGATTATTTGAGTATACTGTTATGCCCATGGGACTTACAAATGCACCCAGTACATTACAACGATTTATGGATTCCATTTTAGGACATGATTTATCTCAATCAGTTTTTGTTTACTTAGACGATATTATTATTTTTCAAGTACATTCAAGGAACATGTTGCGATTTTAAGAGAAGTTTTAAAAGCTTAAGGATGCCCAATTGAATATTAATTTAGATAAATGTGAATTTTGTAAACCTCGTTTATCATATTTAGGCTTTGTTATTGATAAGAATGGTCTTCACACCGATCCTTCAAAGGTGGAAGCTATTACTGAATTTCCTCAACCACATACTTTTACAGAAGTTAAACGTTTTATTGGAATGTGTTCTTGGTATCGACGTTTCATTCATGATTTTTCCACTATTTTATCTCCGATTAATAATTTATTGAAAGGTAAGAAGAAATCTCAGAAAGTTTTATGGAATGACGAAGCGAATGATTCATTTTGAAAATTAAATCTTTATTAGTTAAAGCTCCAATTTTAGCGAGCCCTGATTTTTCTAAAACATTTTATTTACAATGTGATGCATCTAATTGTGGAGTTGGATGTGTATTAACACAAGGAGTAGGAGAGGAGGAAGTTGTTATTGCCTATGGTTCTCGTACTTTAAATAAAGCCGAGCAAAATTATTCTATTACAGAACGTGAGTTACTTGCAGTTATTTTTGGTATTCAAAAGTTTAGACCTTATATTGAAGGTACCCATTTTAAAGTTATTACTGATCATCATTCATTGATTTGGCTCAATAATTTAAAAGATCCTTCTGGTAGATTAGCCAGATGGAGTGTTAAACTTCAACAATTTGATTTTGAAGTCATTCATCGTAAAGGTAAATTAAATGTAGTTCCTGATGCACTTTCTAGAGCACCTTTGGAAGTTAGTTCTTTAGAATTTTCTGTTGTCGATTTAGACGATTGGTATAAGAAAATGTTAGCCAACGTTTCTAATAATCCTGAATTATTTCCTGCTTGGAGAGTTGAAGATGATAAACTCTACAAATTTATTTCTAATGATTTAAACATAGAATCGAATTTAGTGGAATGGAAATTAGTTGTTCCGAAATCTTTAAGGAAAGATATTTTACGAAAATTTCATGGTGATCCTACATCATCACATTTTGGGGTTTTTAAAACTTTTTCCAAAATTAAAGAATTTTATTACTGGCCAAAAATGAAGTCAGATATTTCCAAATATATTAGGAATTGCAATGTTTGTAATCGAAGCAAGTCTTCACAATTTAATCATTATGGTTTTATGGGTAAAGAGAAAAATGTTTCTTATCCTTTTCAATGTATTTCTATTGATTTAGTGGGTCCTTTTCCTAGATCGAAGATTGGAAACACAGTATTATTAGTTATTTGTGATTGGTTTACTAAATTTACTTTGATTCACCCTATGCGCAGTGCTACTGCTAAAAGTATTTGTCAATATATTGAGAATTATGTATTTCTAGTATACGGTGTTCCTCAAATTTGTATGGTGGACAATGGTCCTCAATTTAAAAGTTCACAATTTAAAAATTTAATGAGTTCTTACAAAGTTCAATCCGTTTGGTTTAATGCAAATTATCACCCTCAAGTAAATTTTGTTGAGAGAGTTAATAAAGTAGTAGGTAATGCGATTAGATCTTATATTCAAGATGATCACAAGGAATGGGATGTTGAAATTCACAAAATTGCGCATGCTATTCGTAACGCTGTTCATGAGTCTACGAAATTTTCACCTTCCTTTTGGCGTTTGGTCGGACAGTTCCTATTTCTGGAGATTTTTATGGTCGACTAAAGGATTTCAAAGAGGATGATTTATTTATTACTAACCGTGAACAATTAGTTCAAGATTTAAATGAACTTTCACCCATTTTTAAACTTGTTAAACAAAATTTACATGCAGCTTACGAAAGAAATTCAAAATCTTACAATTTGCGACGTCGTCCGTTGAAATTAAATGTTGGCGATTTGGTTTGGAAAAGAATTTTACTTTATCTGATGCGACTAAAATTATAGTCAAAAGTTAGCTCCAAAATTTATTGAAGCAAAAGTTATTGAAGTGGTAGGTCCAACTACGTACCGATTGGCCACCCTATTGATAATAAACCCTTAGGTGTTTTTCATGTTAAGGATTTAAAATCACATTAGTTATTATTTTTAGTATTCTTTTAATTATTTTGCGATTTTAGTATTTTTACATTCTGGTTTTCTTATTTATATTTTTAATTATTTTGATAATTTTTCAAAATAATTTTATTTTGTGCTTATTTCACACATTATTTTATTTTTTATTGTTGTGGCTTTGCAAACCACTTAATTTTTTTTTACATTTGTTAGCATGATTTTTGCTACATTTGTTTAGCACGATGGTTGATATTTAGATCCCATTGTGTGATTGATTTTAGCATGATGTTTGATTTTAGATCATCGTGCGTTTATTTTCGACTTTGTGGGACATTAGTTCTCAGGCAGATTATCTTCCTTTATTGGATTTACAATTTGCTATGGTTACAATAGTAAAATTGAAGATAACTATTTTGAGTTTACCTCTGATCGTTAATTTGACGTGTAAAACTCATAACCATGGATAAGAAAACTAGTAATGCTTCTATACATTTTTATTTTTTGATGATTTAGTTATTTTGTTTTTCCTGATTTGTGTAGTGTTACTATTCTTGGACGGTGCTTGAGAACTTCGGTTCGCCTCGTGTCAACCTCGATTAGTTCACTTCCTGATTATGACGTTTTGGTAGTTTTAGGAGGGGGTTGTTGTGTTCGTAAGAGTGCATCATCTTTCTCTTTGCTATCTCACCTAGATTTCGATTTATTTATATAATGTGCGTGTTAGTTAGGGTATGTTGAGTCTTGGACGATGACTGTGGAACAACATGAAACCTGAATCTCTACGACGAAGCATCCTGAGCTAATTTGCCAAGGGAATAGTCGTATCTTGGTTTACCGATTTTGACTTACTTATCGAACGTGACAGTGGTAGTTGTGTTATGTACCTAGGAGGCTTGGTTTGAGACCACCGGGGTAGGGTAATTGAACCGCTCTCTCTCTCGACCTCAAATCTCGCGATTATTTATTATTAGTCCGCAAGGATTTTTTTTTAATACTTATACTCTCGAGTAGAGTGGCGTTTAGCCTTGATTTTCTATGAAGTTGCACGATGACCGTTTCCGGGTTCTCTGCCCACTGTCCCTTCAGGTCATGGTAGGTTACGGTTTCCGTTCGTTTTTTACCTTAGAATCAAATTTTTTTACCGGATACTCATTTTGCTCTTCTGATGGTGGTTTGCTTCACTAACCCCACCAGTTAAAGTTTTTTACTTTATTTAAGGTTTCGGGTCCTTGATTCTCGACTAGTGGCGTGTGCGGGTGGTAGCGCGTCATTAGCTTTTTGGTGTTGCGAGGGTCTTTCCTGACCAACGTCACCACATTTCCGTACTTCTTCGTACATTTTCTTGTTATTTTTTAAATATTGCTTATATTTTAATTAGCTTACCATTATGTATTTTTTTAAATTTTAATAATTTCATTTATTAGCTTAGTGTTTGGAATCTCCGCTTTGGTGATCTCCGAGTCCAAATTTTAGGAGGGGGTGTGTAACAACCTTTTTTTGTGGTTGTATTAAAAAATACGTTAATCTAAAATCATTAATTTATTTGGCATAATATTAGAAAAGTTTTTAATTATTAATGTGTAGATTTGAAAACTGGCAATTTAATTGGCATTTCCTAGAACAAATCTTTTGGGTGTAATATTACATAAATAGTTTTAGTTCCCTTTCTTTTAAAACTGGACTCCGAGCATAGTGTGCCGCGCACTGCGTGTCAACCTCTTGAGGGGGGATTAAGAGAAGCAATTCTGAAAGCCTCTATTCTTTTCTTCACTTGCTGCAGAATGTTTGAGCAGTTAGTCATTGTTATGATGGTTTTTACTTAATTTTTTGTGTGGTGTGCCATCATATTTTGGTGGTAAGTTTGTTTTTTCTCATTATATTCTAAAAGCTAAAGCCTTTGCTTTTTTTAGGCACCTCTTTTTTACCACCTTTTAATTTTATTAAACACGTTAATTACACTTTTAAATACTTAATTTTTAAAGTATGCAATTTTTCAAGTATTTAATTTGTATACTTACTAATCTTAATGGCACGTAAAAGTGTATACCTTAATCTATTATTATTCTAAATGGCAAGTTTTACATGAGTTACCTTTACAACGCTAGAACTATATCCTGTTACAAATAAATTTGGCGATTTAAATTTCAAGGAAATTTCTTAATGGATACTTAAGCTAGACATTCACCTCACATCAACCATTCTGCTTCATAGTACCCGTATCAGTTTATAACAGAACAGTTAAAAGGTAAAGTTTTTTATATAGTTTAGTTTAAGACTTCTAACCTTTTTCTCATTTTCAACAACCATTTATTAAATAAACTTATGTAACTTGTTATTTTTTTTATTTCTATTAAATGTTTTAGTATTCATTATTTAGGGTTTTGTTATTTTCCTGGACAAAGATAACATGGCGCTCGAGAATTTATTATTTTATTCATAATTTTTTGATAACAATTTTTGCCAGTAAGTGAAAATAATCCAGCAGAATCGAAACAACTAGCATTTCAGGTAGGTTAATTTAATTATTTATTAGAACTCTCCCTATCTCAATCTACCACTGAGTCAGAGGCACATTATTTAAACAACATTATTATGTTGTGTATATTTTAACAATTAGTATTTTTGTTACAAGCCCACGATGAATATGATCTACAAAGAGTAATCTATAGGTTCAACACAAGGGAAAAGGGATTTAACACGACGACCTCAACTCAGAAAACCAAGACTATCATGATTAGTAAAGAACCAACTAAATATAAATTAGAAACCAGTGGCGTCAGGATTGACAAATCACGGAGACCAAATACCTAGGAATTACATTGTCCAGTTACAGAGACGGAGAAGGAAGTGGGAGATCAAGTACAAAAGGCAGTAGATTGGCAGGGTGTCTTAATAACACCATATGGCGAAACCGTTACATCAACACTGAGATGAGATAAAGAATTTACAATTCCACTATAAGACCAATAATGACGTATACAACAGAAACTATATCCGACACAGCCAAAACACACAGGTTATTGGAGACGGCGGAGATGAAAAACTGAGAGCAATTACAGGAAATACACTGAGACCGAATGAGAAGTGAAGACATCAGAAGAGAATATAATGTACGGGGAATAAACGAGTGTATACTAAACAGAAAAATAGAATGAAATAGAACATAAATAGATTGTAGGAGCGTAAAAGAAGAAGTGACAACCTTCCATAGAGGCATCAATGCGCCAATGAACAAGCAGAATTGCTTACAGAGAGGGGAAGAAAAAAAAGCTTTTACGGGTTTATTAATGGTGTATTTGTATATTTACATTTTACATAAATCTATATCTTTCGATAACAATTACAGTTATCGTCCTCAGTAGTGGTAATATCTTTAATTGTTTAAGACATTAGAATAAATTTAGGAACTATGTAAAATATAAAAAAAGCCAAAAATAAGTCTGCTATTAATAGCAGGTTTGCTATTCCTACACCGTTTCTATATTTTTTTTTTCTGTAAATAATCAAATTATAGTAGCGATTCTCTAAACACAAAACTACAAAATCAAAACACCTTTTCGTTCATATGTCAGGTGAAGGGTAACAAGTATGTTTCGGATTCAAATTATAAATTTTTTTAATTTTCTTGGCTAACATATGCAATAAAAAACAAAAAACCTCAATTCTTGACACCACCATCTCAAGTTCTCTCGTTGTTTGTTTTTTTATCCCTTTCTGCTATATGGAAGTGTCCGCGCTTATATAGAGCAACATAGTATGTACAACGTATTCAGATTTGGAACTGAATCATCTTGATGTTCCCTGTCTAAACTTTCTATGAAAGAAATTAATCTCGGCAATATAAATTCTTTCGTTTTAGTTAGCTTGCGTATGCTTTCCTTAGTTATCGAGGTTTTACTTTGTTGTAGGGTGCTCAGGACTCTTCCACCTCTTCACCCTGCTGATACTTTTGTTGTCGAGTTGTTTGTGGTACTGTATTGATTATTGCAATCAGTGAGTTTTAATTATTTTTGGTATTAAAATACGAAAAACAAGATTGGTTTTTTAATTGAACTGTAGTGTGAAGTGTGTTTGTAGTAGAAAGATAGTATAACTTGTGTATACGTTTATTTCATATTGGTTATCCGGGTCTTAACGTTGATCGCCACCAGATAGTCGTAGAGATCTTTGGACGTGTCGTTAAGGTGCTGGGTTAGAATAGAGAGGGAATGTTTACGTTTGATTTTAGGTTTCTTTTTAGGGAGTGTAGAGGAAGGCGTTGGTAGTTGGAGGATAAAGTAAGGTTTTCCTTGGTAAGGATAGTGTCGCCGAAGATCTTTTGGTCTGCGAGGTTTCTTTCTAGGGTTCGTATTCTGTCAGGGTGTTTGTAGTGTAGTATGTATATCCATCTAAGGATTTGGCGTTTGCATATTCTCCCCAGTGTTCTTTGTACGTCGTTACTCCAGCTTAATACATTAGTAAAACACACTCCTAGGTATGTCTCTTCGTGTTCGAGTCTTATTCATTCATTGTTGAAGGAAATTGCGACGTTTTGCTCAGATAGGGAGGGTTTTTGAGAAGTATCGGGAGGAAGTTGCGCATTTCCGACACACTTCCCAGAAAGCATTGTCATCTTCAAACAACACCACAGAGACCCCGGATTGTGAAGCAGTGAGAACATCATAAGTAAATATGGTGTGTAGGATAGGAGGGCAGATTCTTGTGGTCGATTGTAGCGTAAAAATGTTCGCAAAACGCATTTAATACTTCAACTGAACAAAACTAAGGCATTGATGTTCAACCGGGAAGGTGAAAAGGAGAGCACAGTACTTACCATGTATGATGAATTTGTGGAACGATAATTAAATTAAAATTAATTTATGTCAAAAAAGCACGAAAGAAAGCTAAATGCCGTCGGCACGAGATTTCTGAGAAGTGCGTGCAGTAAAACGAGAAGGGATAAGATGAAGAATCAGTGTATAATATACAAATGTGGCAAGGAAAAGACGATGATAGATAGGTATAAATTTAGCACACTGCATTGGTTTGACCACATTGAGAGAATGAACAAGGCAATGCTAACGAATCAAATATATGTGGGTGAAGATACAGGCAAGACCGGACCTGGTAGGCCACGTAAAACTTGGCTGAATGAGTAGAATGTATGATAAAAGAAAAAAATGCGAAGGGATTTAAGAATAAAAGGGCTTGTCAGAGACAATGTGTGAATCTTGCGGAAGCTAACAAGGTATGAAGAGATGAAAAATAAATAAAAGGCAGGTATTGTTTTGCATACCCCGCAAGGGAATGACGTCAATGTTACGAATGAATGAATGAATGAATCTTTACCGGTTAGTCAGTACTAGAGCAGTATTGTGGAAAAGTGTACTAAATATCCATAATGCGGATTTGTTGATGAGCCCTACGTGCCAGAAATCGTTGCTTAATGTGCAGCAAAACAGCCAAATTGCATATCTTGTTATTCTGTAAACAGTTCCGGTGGGTCTAAAACTCAATTAATTGAATATCGGAAAGAATATTGTTAATTTCTAGCTAGCATCGGGGCCGTCTTGCCAGAATCTGCTCATAGAGCAGGAGGCGGGATATGGGTCTAAAGGAAGAGCTAGCGCTTAAATTAGGGTGTAGTCGGGAAGAACGAGGATGTAAAAAGATTTCCAGGCTTCCGGGAAGTGCGACAGTGTACTGTGTATGATCGTTGGTAAAGTTATGGCTCGGTCAGGTAGATTCCTCAGGATTTTCCAGTTTAGACCGTCATGTGCTGGGTTGAGTCACTTTCCTTTTTAAAATACGTAGTAACATGGATCGCTGTGTTGAAGCAGAGATGGGATTCCCGTTGTTCAAATTGACTTCGGGAAGGTTCAGGTTGTGTAATTGTTTAAGGGGACTTTCCAGGTCTTTGAAGGCATTGATGAACTAGGGATCGTTGAGCTGTCTGAAGACGGTGTCATAGTGCAAGCCGAATATATTACCATTTGCGTGATCTACTGAAATAAAGTCGCCTTGGATATAAATGAGGTGTCTTTTGGGAATTACTTTTCTTTTGTTGTTACACAAAATGAAGTTCTGACCAGCAGAGGTAGGTGATCAGATAGAAGTTCGTAATAAACAAAAGTCGGCCATGTGGTCAGAACAAATGAAGTGATCGGGAGTTGAGATACAAGCGTGTAAGAATGTAGTTTCGGTGTTCTTAACACGTAGGATGGGTAAGCGCAGTAAGACTGAGAGATTAATCCCTCTTCTGCGAATTACAGTGTCACTATATCGTGTTATTAGCTGCACACGCTTACAAAGGTGCATAAACTATCCAGCTAGGAATTAAACCTGGAACAGATTGCTATGATCCTATTATAAGGTAACCACTGAGCAAAAACTGGCACTCAACGCGTTTAAGTAGAGGGAATTGTACCCAAATATAAACTAATGTTGATTAAACAGTATTACTTGGGCACCCATGCAACTCCAAAGAATCACAGTTAAAACTTATTACACTGAATAATACGCATTGGTGTAAAACGTGTATTACCCACAACCAAGATGAGTAGGTAAGTCTGAACCACAGATAGGTTACAGTATATACTGTAATAATGTACTGGATAAGCTACAGTCAAACAAATTTTAATCGTATTTGGTAAGAATAAAACAATGTTAAATCAACATTGCAAAATAGTAGTTGTCGCCAGGGGAGGGATTGATTGGATAGTCAAATAGAGCAGCAATAGCTCCCATCAGTATCAGCGAATGTAGTTTTATAACTTCGCTGTTTGTGAATTACAACCCTTAACACTATGGTAATTATGAGTGTAAGCGGTAGCGCTAGGACATCACAAACGTGAAAGCTACTGCAATGTTTACAGCGTAATCAGATACTGGAGGTAGCGGAATCGTAATGCAATGCAAAGATAAATACAAATACGGCAGTGGTGCGTGTGTGTTATTGTGCCTGTATGTATGTGTGTAAGAAATAAAACTCACATTTGGAATTTCATCGTATTTTGGAAGACTCCGTCTTTGCTGTTTCTAGAGACAGATTAACATTAAAAATCTAATTTTAATATGTTCGTATGCGTTGTTGCAGTTCTGTTATTTCAATGGTATGATACGTTTATTGGCATTCAGCTGATGTTAAGATTCTAATTTTATTAGTATCTACCTGGATTTATTTGATAAGAAGCGAAAGGAGAAGAAATATTACATTGCAACAAGTACGGTATAAGAGCTATAACAGTTAGATTAAGGAATATTTTAAATCCATAAGGGTATTTATATATGTTCAAACAACTCACCAGATTATTTCATTTGTGTAAATTAATGCTTGTTCATCAACTACACAATGGCACAAGATTCGGTATCACTATTTAAAATGGCAATAAGGGGAAGCCTTTAGGCTAACCGTTGGAATGAATATATTTTCTATAGAAGCTGAAGGTAAGTTTGTAACCATCATATTCTATTTCGGTTTTCCAAAAGAATAATTGATTATTTGTCTCGGCTTTACTAGCACGAGTGAGTAATATTAGGATACTCTATAATATGATTATACTTTTCTTTCTGTATAAAAATCGAGGAAAGGCTGCAGACAAACATCTGCAAAGTTTATATTTATTGTAAAAAACAGGTTTAATTTGTGTTAATTTTGGAATTGTTTTTCAAAGGTACGTTAAGGTTAAGATTAAGGTTCGTTATAGATTTCCGGTTGATTAAAATAATTTTTGTTTTGATCACTGTAACCAAGCGCTGCAATGGGTATTCATTTTTAGCGAAGAGCAGTCTGAATGGTAACGTTTTTTGTTTATTTATCTAATAGAGTCGATCGAGTTGGCGACTAGGGGTTTACGTTGACCTGCTATTACCGATTTGGACCAGTGGACTTGGTTGACACCACGTTGCTTTTATTTTTTTTTAGTTTGGATCGCAAGGTGTAATTAAGTTTTGTTATCGCGCTAACATTTTCGCTACCGTAGAATTTTGTTTCCCTTACAGACAGTTTGTCACATCTGCTCATTAATTGATTAACTGTTGGGTTGCGTGTAAATTAGCATTGAGCTTATTTTTAATTTATATTTCGCCCACTGTTACTATTTTATCTGACGGATGGTATTCATTTGATATTTTATTTTGTCATTAATTATGTTTGCGTAGATCATAAAAGCATTTTCTTTAGTGGTTGCAAAGATTAGGTAGATATAGAAAGTACGAGGGTGACTGTTCTCGTGTAGAGGGCATTTGTTAAGTTGATAACGTAGAACCGAAAACCTTTTGGGAGCGCGAAGGTAAAGTTCCCATTGTCATTTCGGTTGACAAGTAAAAATTACTATAATATACCTTATTCAAGTCACCATCCGTTGCACGTCATTAACCGTACAACAATACAATAATTATAATTTACTATAAAATTTTATTAAATTGGATATTTACATTGTAATCAGTAAAAACAATATATTGAGCGAACTGTAGTGCAATGTTAGCATTTCGACTTTTTTTCGAATAATCCCATCTTTCAACTTAAAATTTTATGTTGAAAAGTTATTTACTTATTTTTTCTCATTTAGTTTCTATTTATAAAGGACAATTTACTTTAAAAAAATAAACATCAAATTTTGAATCACCACTTTATACCACTCTATACATTAATTTATTTAGTATATGCCAATAACATCAAAATAATTCTTTAAAAAAGTAGAGAAATGGAGTGCAACCCATATATCCAAATAAGGTCCATACTGCGAGTTGCCTACTTTCCAGCTTTGCCTCACTTGCATGTACTTGCCCGTACACTTGACAATGCTGAATCATTGATTTATTAAGTTTTAAGCTATGACGTACAACGGCTGGTGACTTGAATAGTGTATACTTGCTTTCATATTTAATAGACTTTCTACATAAACTTTCAATCTCTTTTGGAAATGTATAGTCTATTGAGAACAATTGTCCTTCTAGTGCCAGGTTAGTGAATTTCCGTAAAGGATTCGTGTTTGTATAATGTCTCTATTTATGTATACTGCAAGGGCAGAAAATTACTGACTGTTTTAGTCCACATTCTAAAGGTGTATATAATTTAAAATACAGAACCATTTTATGTTTAATATCACGCTGTTCAATTAAATTCATGTTTAAAGTCAATACGCTTTGTCCTAACATTAAATGACGTATCTGCACAAGTATAGATCGAAAACTTTGAGTAATAACAATAGACTTTGAACGGTCCACTTGAAGAAACGAAATTGTTGTATTACGTTTGCAGCGAAATTTTTGCTGTGACGAAATGACAAATACGAAATTATTTCATGGAATTCTTTTAAACAATTTAGCGAAGTTGCAATCGATGGTTTTAGGTTAATATTGTATAAAGTCTACTCAAATACGAACGAACCTTTTCCACGATTTTGGTTTACGCTAAGTTAGTTATTATAGTAGCGTTAGTTGGTATTTGATTAAACCAAAAGGTTTGAATTCGCAAGGGTCAACAGTTTTACTATTAAGGTAATTCCGTTAATAGATTAACGGAACATATTTCACAGGTGTAAGATGTAAATTATTTTATTTCTATTTTTCATAAAATTTCACGTTTCATTTTTTTTGTTGACTTCGTATTTCCGTTTATTAATAGTATATTAAAATACAAGTATCCTAATGTTAGTATTACCGGGCGATTTCAAGTTTGTAACACGAGACGCGAACCATCAAGTTTTCCAAAGCACGAGCACTGCAATACACGTGTGTTTTATACAATTTTTTCTAATTCTGATTCTTATAAAACAATTTTAGAAATTGCAATTTGCTAATTTGCATTATTGTCAGATTGAATTTTTGTATGTTGGCTACACTGATGGTAAACTGACATTTAGGAATTGACAATTTTTCGCAGAATCTTAAGAGATTAGGGCTAACTGGAAAATCTTCAAAATCTAAATTCGGCAAAATAATTCGCGTTATGCACTGTTCGCGTTCTGTTTTCACCCAAAACAGAACAATAATATAAACTTTGTGATACAGAATTAGAAAAAAATTATTACTTTATTATACAATTAAAACGGTTTTCCAGCCCCGATAGAAGTGTTTATTTTATCGGTTTTTCTTGTTCAAGTCCTACTTTTATTAGCTAAACATTTTTTTGTTGGTTGCGAAAAGCAGTTTAGTGCTTTAATTGTATGTAGGTAATGTGCAGATCACCCCAATCCTTATGGACAATTAAACCTCAATTAGCGGGGTTCTTATAAATGTGGTTACTAAATATCCAAAACAGCGATAGAGTTATTAATGGTTCGTTTTTGTTTTGTTGCGGATTTTAAATTTGTTAGAGCTTGATACGAAAATTAAATTGTAGTTCAGTGACTCTGTGGTGTAGACGAGCAGTCTTGTACATGGCTATTATTTGCCTTTTTTGTATTTTGAAGCAAGACCTTCAAAGGCCGGGCCGATTTGTTTTGGAAAGCAAGCACCACGAAAGGTAAGCAGTTTACTTTCCTTGCTTCACCAGTTGCCTACCGTAACGCTTGTAAACTAATAAATACACTACCCAATCACACGAATTTATGTGATTCTACTACACCCAGATAGCAAAATTAAATTTTACAATTCCGCTCGATCGCACTTAACTACTGACGATTTAACCACCTACCTCTTACGCAAAATTCTCTTCCGTTTTCACTCATAGCACTACGTTGTGAATTTACTTTTGAGATGGATGATGTTTTACTTGTAATGATTTTTTTTTCACCACATACACTCTGTTGCATCTTATTTTGCATTAGAGCAGGCCATAATTTTTTTTTCTGCAATGGTATTCCCATTTGTCAAAATAACAGGAAATCATTTTGACGCCGTTCTGCCAAAAGGAACTGTTCTTTGTTGCCTTCTTAAGTAACGCATATAATGATGAGGTATATTATTTTACCAATAATTTTTTGAGAAATGCCAGTCATCCCAAAGAGTACAAAGTTGCTAATTTTAAGGTGTTGTAGGCAATTAAAAATAGTGCGACGGGGAGTAGTAATGGGAAACTTATTGTAATGTCGGATATACGAGGGATGTACAGTGTTTAAGTGTTGATCAGAGAAGAAGTCCTGCACTGCTGCCATAACTGCGTCATCGCTCTCAACTTTTGTTCCCCGAAGACTCTATTTTAGCTTTAGAAATAAATAAAAATCACTGGGAGCTGAGTCAGGGGAGTATGGTGGATGCTCCATAACTTCAAACCAAGCGCCATAAATTGCATTCATATAAATAAGGCTCTTATGAACTGGGGCATTGTCTTGAAAGAGAATTCCGCGTGACATTTCTTCTCTTTAATTCAATAACGAAGTTTTGTACCTAATTCTGCATAATATTGACCAGTAATCGTGTGGCCCACACAAAATTTCTTTAGGTGTTAAACATTTCTTTTGTAGGTACTTGATGGCAACATGAAGTTCACTTTTTTCCATTTCCCAAAATCTTCGTACAACCACTACTTCAACTTGTACAACTTTGACACTATTAAAGCTCGACTAACCAAATTTGGCAGTTCGTTTGTCAATAAAATAAAAAAACAAGTACGGTTACTAGGGCAAGGTATTCCAAAGCCATCTATGCTAGGGACAACACACACTGTAAATCCCTCGTTTTCAAGTACGTACTACACTACACTAAGTATCTATTTGGTTTTAGGTTTCACAGCGAGCTATCCGAGACATCATAACGGCAAAACCTCAAAATTTAAAGAAGACACGACTAATTTGGAAATTAAATTCGACAATTTAGGCCATCGGTCAGCATCAATGCATTTTAATGCACGTTTTGTCACTTTGACATCGGATAAACTGCTAGAAGGTATGTTTGCAAGTGGACAAACTACATGTTGATTTTTCCATGGTAACTCTCAGTAACGCTTACAATATAATTTATTATTTTTAATTAAATGGTTCATTAAATTGCTTTACCAAATACTATTCCGGCTTGTGTTTATTCCCGGAACAAACTTTCATTTTGACAAAACTGAAGCTTTGTTGCTTATAGGTAATACGACAGAAGCAAATATGTCGCGATTTTGCCATGCTATTTTCTCTCGTCAATTACCAAACATCAAATCGTTTGTTCAAAATGAAAGTTTGTCCGGATAAACACAAGCTCTTATGGTATTACCATCCGAAAAATTAATATTTTACTTTGGATATATTATGTCATCACGTTCAAACAAATTTCGGGTTTGATGGGGTGTAACGACATTATTTAGAATCTTGGAAACAGTGGGTTACAAACACAAACTTGTCAATAGACATAAAATTTTACGTGAAATGAAACACGTCATAACCAAAATTGAGCTATTTTTAAAATTTCTGCATCCAAAATTAAAAGTGCAGGTAAAAGGTATGCCATTGTACACATGGGGCGTAATTTAGGGTTTTTGGAAAACTACGACCATTTACTCGGGAACAATGATTGGAATTATCATAAAATTATGAATGAGGACCAGTTACAAAATTTGCATAACGCACTGCATCTTCGGTGCAGCTAAACAAGCCACTCTCATTTTTTAGTAAGAATGATTAACTCCAGGAGTGGTTGGTTACGCACGGGGCCGAAGTTGCGGGCAAAATTACAAAAAAGCAACTGTGGAACAAAATTCAACCTTTTAAATCCAGATCAATAAATTATGTAATTGATACTATCTTGATTAATCATGAGTGTGAAGTTTTGCTATTGCTTCCTTACCATTGTCAACATAACCCCATTGAAATGGTGTGGGGTTTTTGTAAACATTATAATAATAATAACAATAATATTTATTTACTTTCCAACAGAAAATGGTCGAATTACAGGACAATATAAGGTAAAAATAACATTATAGGTGAAGAAAAATAAAAATTAAGTGCTTAAACTATTAAGATAGTAATAAACAAATTTAACATTGAGTTTCAGATTCTAAATAACTTAACAAACTGTCCAAAGTACAAGTAAATAAATCCACATTCGAATATTGTTTATTGTAAATGCGACAAGAATTAATAATAGGTGACGAATACAAAATAATGTTTTTGGGTGAAGCGTGATAAATGCAAGCGTATTTTATAAACTGGAACAACAAAATTAATGAGAGAGAACAGCTTAGGAATATCTAGTCTGTTGTGGATAATGTTGTAAATAAACGTTAAGCTAGACTTAATTCTCCTACTTTCTAAGGACGGGAAGTGGAACGTAGATAGTAAAGACTTATGAGGAAAGCCCTGTTCTGGATAAGTGTAGTTAACTTTGAACCACAACAGTTTCAAGATACGCCGTTGAACATATTCTAATGCGTCGATTTGATAATTACAAAAAGGATACTAAATTAAAGAGCAGTAATCAAGTTTGCTACACACCTAAGAGAAAAACAATGTTCTGAGAGCAATTATATTTAAAAAACTTCTACAAGTACGTGTAATAAATCCCAGCATAGATATTGCGCAGCGAACAGTGACATTAAATATGGTATGAAAAGGTAAATCTGTTATTAAAGTAGACTCCTAAGTCCTCCACTAGTTCCGACCTTACCAGTTGAATTGAATCAAGACAGTAATTATATACAATTAGATTATGTTTTTAGTATACGACACAATCTTCATTTAATTTTCAACAGTTCACACAACACCACTTCGAAATACAGTTAAGCTGCAGTTGCAAAAATTGACAATCAGTAACAGATGATACCTCAGACAAAATTTTCAAATCGTCTGGAAACAATAGAACACCACAGTCTACTATAGCTGGAAGGTCATTAATAAACAATAAAAAAATAAGTGGACCTAAATTCGATCTCTGAGGAACTCCCGAAGTGAAAAAAATTGTATCAGATACAAAATTATTGTGGACAACACGTTGCAATCGGTTACTTAAATATGATTCAAAAAACCTGATTAAAGAATAATGAAAACCAAAATTGTTAAGCTTCGCGATGACAATGTCATGCGGGATGGTATCAAATGTCTTACCAAAATCTGTATAGAGAACATCTACTTGACCACGATTGTCAAGTGAGCTAAGACATCTGACAAACATGCAAAATTAGTAACCATGGACCGCTGTTGCATAAATCCATGTTGATGTTCTGAAATTAATCTTTTGAGTGAACGATATATTCTATTGTGAATATAAATACTTTAGAAAAATTCTTCAGAATGCTAATCGGCCGGTAGTTAATTACCTCGCAGGAATTTCCACTTTTCAGTACGGGGCACATATTAGCAATTTTCCAAAGCTTGGGGAATATGTTAAAAATGTAGCATAACGGCGCATCCAATACAGTACAACAGCCTTTAACTAGGAAAGCAGGAACTTGATCAGGACCGGTTGTGTTGTTGTCCCTTAATTTGCGTATGGCAAAGATTGTTTCGCCTATACCTTTATTAGACACAGAAATATTGAACTTCCCTATTAGTGGACTGCGTGTAAACACTGCGAAAAAAATTCTAAATGCTCTTACAATAGATTCGGACGTAGAGAAAGGCTCATCATTAAATTTGACAGCTCTTGGTATTCTGCATGAACACTTTGTAGAGTTCCAGAAGTGTTCAGGATCGATGGTAATTGAGTTTTCTGACCTATTAATAAAGTTTTTGTGAGCCTCTCTGGTTTGAGTCTTGATTAGCTTCCGTAGGTGCTTAAAATCCTGTAAGTCTGATAATAAACCATATATTTTATATCGTTTGAGAGCTTTGGTTTTGAGCCGCAGGTTACGTTTTATTTGAGAAGTATACCAAGTGAGATATTTAAATAAAGTAGTTCCATAAGTAGTAACAAATGAATTGAAAAGATTGTATAAAATATCGTAGAACTTTTCACACACAGTGTCGGCATCTGCAAATGATTGAAGTAAAGACCAATCGTACAGCAGGATTGAGTTGTAAAGGTTGTTATAATCAGCCTTTCTAAAATTATATTTCTTATTTGCATTATTGATAGAAAATTGGTTAGCATATGAAATATAAAACTTAATTCAATATTCAACGCAAGATGATAAAGATCTTCCTTACAATAAACAAGTAAATTCTCATAAGTTTCAGAAATTATGACTTGAGGATTTATCCAAATGTTCTCCCACAATGTGGTACAGTATTTTTTCGCACAAAAAAAATTATATTACTAGGAGAGTTCGATACAGATTCAGGTGGTTATATGGATTCAGATTCTTCTGGTGATATAATGAAGTTGGAATAAGACCCCACTATTTGGCATGAAGATTTTAGTAAAAATACATTCAAATATTTGGTTTTCGTCAGGGCTTGTCCGCGGATACGAAAGCAGCAATCTTGTAGCCAATTCCATTTAAATGGATACATTTCTGGTTAACTTTCGTGTGTACGTAATACTCTAGAAAAGAACGACGAAAATTTCTTCACAAAAGCAAATCTTCAAACTAAATAGCTGTGGATTTCCTAGATTAGTTAAATTAAATGGATCCATACGAAGGTAGTTCGACATTTTCTAGAATGAATCACAAGATGGCGTTACTATCCATATAAATAAACAATTTGTGCATTTTCTTAATCATGAATAAACACGAGTTCCGTGCAGTGATAAAAGGCTTAAATGCTAAACAAATAAAAACGTAGTTAGGTGCAGTTCATGGTGAGTCTTTGCCTTCGTATGCAACAGTTGCAAACTGGGTTGCTGAATTTAAACTCGGTAGAATAAGCATCGAGGACACAACACGTTCTGGTAGACCAAAAACAGCTCCGATGAAGAAACAATTGAAAAGTCCATGAAATCGTGGTAAAGGATCGGCGAATAAAGTTGAAAGAGGTAGCGGTGAGAGTAAGCGTTGCATACGACCGTGTACAATTCATCTTGCATCAACATTTGGACACGAGAAAGCTTAGTGCTAGATGGTGCCGCGTCTGCTGACAATCGACTAGGAGCGAGTTCGAATGACCATTTCTCAGCAATGTCCGTCGGATTTCTTCTTGTTCTCAAATCTCAAGAAGTGGTTGGCTGAAAAGAAATTTTTATTGAATACTGAAATGATTGAAGCTGGAAAAGAATATTTTGAAGGTTGGCATAATTTTTTTGTGAAGGGTTGAAAGGTCAAAAACGTAGGACTGAACGTGTATAGCTGAAAGGAGACTATGTAGAAAGATAAATACCATTTTCCCCAAAAAGTTGTTTTTTCCGTCTTGTTCTGGGAATTTTTCGATGTATCCTCATACTGATGTTCTGGTAACCTATTGACTTTGCGACCGAAGAACTAAGCTTGCATATAAGCATCATGTTTAAAAAGAAAAATGCAGTAAGTTTTATCACGAAATCAAGTCGTCACATTGGGTTACTTATGAAATTGTGCGCTAGATTTGCTGCATATTCCTCCCCTGACCTTTATCCTGGAATAGTAAAAAAAGGAGAAGGCATTCATATTTGCTTTATGTAGGAATGGACGTTTATGGTCTTAAGACCAAAAGTTTCCTATCTTTAAGTCGAGATTCAACGATTTTCATGCAAAGTCTAAATCGCCTGAAGAGCTACGTTGCAACACTGCATTAGTTTCACTTTAAAAACATAACCTACATACTTAAAAAGTTCAGTTAAGGCAGCAAATTTTTGTTTTTTTGACAGTGTTACCACACTCGCCTAGATTTCCATGACCTGAGTAGCAAGAATATAATAGACATAACAATACAACCCGTTCGGATTTGAAGGTAGCAAACTTAAAGTCAACTTTATAATAGTATATAATTTAACACGGGGCTAAAGTGATACTTTTTTTGTCAATTAGAGATGAGATAAAAAAGTCACTTTAGCTCCACATAAAATATAGTACTTTTTCTTCAAACATAACCTAGACCCGGTTATTTTTAAGAAAAATTCTTCGTGAAACGAGGGTCTACCGTTAACCTAGATTCCGCAAAAATAAAAGCCTAATGTAAATTAAAAAGCTGACATTAGGAAAAAGTCGAAGCGTTTTCGAAATTTGTCACTTTACACCCGCTGGAGAGCGGCGCTTAAGTTTTTGGCGCCGCTCTAGAATGACAATAATAAAATGACAACTAAGTATCTTGTATTAATAACTAAATGTCATGTTTACTGACGTTTGAAGAATAATATTATTTTTACAATTATAGTGATGCACTATTATTACTCCATTGTTTTATGTTACATATTCTTCTTACCAAAAGTTAGTATTTGGTAGAATGTTAATTAAACTAGATGGCACATTACTTGAACGAATCATACGATGCACAATATCATACACAATCTACAACAGAAAGACGCTTGTGCACATTATAAATTTTCCTAAAAACATTAATGAAATAGGTTACTTTTAATAACATTCTGAACACTAAAAAAAACGAATTTTGTCCAAAGACCCTCAGTCATAATGGTGTTAAATAATATAACTAACAATGTTGAGAATGTAGCAATTCAACAATAAAACTGACGAAAAGAGAAAATACAATAAATATAATGACTTCCATAAAAATTGCAACGCTTAGTATTTTTTGAACGATTTTATTGAAATTTTCGCCAACGATGTCTTTCATTAAAACAAACAAACGATTAAAACTTGAATAAAATCTAGCTAGCAGTTTTTTTTTTGTTTTTTTCCTTTGCGCAACAATAAATTTGAAGAAATAAACCAATGAGTGTGTAATTAACTATCAATTTTGCAAATTTTTTGTTCACAATTTCGTTCTGAACTTGGGAACAATGCCAAGAGTACGTCAACATCAACATTTTTCCCAATCGACTGATTTTGAACGTGGCCGTATTATTGGCATGAGAGAGGCCGGACTTTCACTAAGAGAAATTGCTGGTCGTGTAAACCGAAATGTTGCAACGGTATTGAGATGTTGGTACAAATGGTCCGAAGAAGAGGTGCAACAGCGTCGCCCAGGATCTGGACATTTCCGCAGGACTACAAATCGCGAAGAAAGTCGCTTAAGACTTTCGTCCACAAGAGACAGATTTTCAACAACTCGATCGATTGCAAATGATTGGAAGAGAGGTGTAGGACCCAAAATGTCAATGTCATCTGTTTATCACCGGATAAGGTCTTATGGGTTGCGTTCATATCGTCCATTTTTATGTCTTCATCTTACACTATTTCTCCGTCTACGCAGGGTGGAATGGAGCAACGAAAGAGCGAATTGGTCGCAAGAATGGCATCGAATTGTGTTTAGTGGCGAGTCCAAATTTTTCTTGTGGGCCCACGATGGTCGTTTGAGGGTCAGACGGATGCGTGGAGAACGTAAAAATCTAACATTTTTGTGGAACGCAACACAGCCCTCACACAAGGAGTGATGATATGGGGTGCAATATGTTAGGGTCTTCATTGATGGAAACTTAAACGCCGCTGGTTATATTGCAAATATGTTATAACCCGTTGCGCTTCCATATCTTCAGAGGCTGGAAAATCCCATTTTCCAACAGGATAATGCCCGCCCTCGTACCGCAAGGGCTACAATACGTTTTTTGGAAGAAGCTAACATTGCCGTCCTCCCATGGCTTGCTTGGTCGCCTGATTTGTCGCCCATTAAACAAGTATGGGATGAGGTCGGTAGGAGACTGGGTAATTTACCACACCCTCCAGATAACTTACACGATCTCCGGCTACGGATTCAAGAAGCTTGGGTTGATATACCTCAGGCAGATATAGATCACTTGATTGATAGCATGCCACGCCGTCTAAATGAGTGCATTAAAAATCGCGGCGAAGCAACTCATTATTGAAAAAAACATTTTTAGTTTTTGTTCTTTGGTTTTCAAATTTTAATCGTTTGTTTGTTCTAATGAAAGACATCGTTGACGAAAATTTCAATAAAATCGTTCAATAAATTCTACGTGTTGCAATTTTTAATGAAGTCAGTATATTAAAGCATACTTCTGCTATTACCTATTCATTACTTATTAACACACTGCTTTGTAAGACTTGTATCCGCAGCTTCTGTTCAAAGGGTAGGTGTTTTATTTGCAGTCTGTAATAGCAATAACTGCAACTGTTTATACCAATCATTTTAATTAATATTGTGCAGCACTTATACGCTATATATAATATTTTATTGTAGCTAATAAAAATTATTGATTAATATTTTTCTAGATTTTTATACTTTATGTTTAGCTAATGAAAGCTTATATTCAATTCACTCATGCAAGGTTTAATTGATATCCATGAAATGATATTAAAAATTTTCAGAACAATACAATAACGTTGTATGAGATAAAAGTAATATTTTAGTCTTTTTCTTTTCTCTTATGAGACAAAAGGTTGTAACTGATACCAGAAGAAAGGGTATATTTTGTGATTTTAAGGTAACTAACAAAAGCGTATTTTCCTTCATTGCGTGTCTGCAATTTGCTAACGTGAGTACACAGATAAAAAGTTTATAAAATTTATGCAGACATACTTTTGTAGGCTACAAAAGAGTTGGATTGGAAGATTACGTGTTTAACTTACCGGCCGACGCTAATTTAAATTTTACTAACTTTTATAATAAAATCCGGATAATTAAAGTAGGCTTATAAATTTCTAAATTTAACTAAAATATACCTTTTTAAATTGTAAAGCTGTTGCGGATACACGAATTAATTCTAACATTATTATGTTACGTAATGTAATCGTACACTTTCTAGCTGTGATGAATTTACTTTAACTGCAAAATCATTTACATTTATTTAAAAATTGATACAATTTTATAAAAAGAAACTGACAATGTATATGACGTTGCTATTTATAAATAACATAACAGAACGATCAATTCCTGATTCATGTATCTAAACTTCATATTTTTAGATTGGTCCTGACACTATGACTATTGAATTGTGTTCTATACAAGGTATATTATTAATGGTGCATAAATTTACACATAATTCTATGTTGCAGTACAAGTAAGAAACTCTAGACCAAGTTTCTGTTAATCCTCTGCTCATGGAGTTATTAATAGTCAAACTTGGAAATTTGTTTGGATTTTCACCATTACCATCGATTTCACCATGGAATAATTCGCCCACAAGATGGAAGCACGTACAATTTTGCTTTTTTCATTGAAATATGCTAAAAAGACATTTTCATTGGTGTGATTTGGTATCTTCTTTTGACGGCACCATGTAATAAAATCTTCGTAAGATTTTTCATACACTTTTCTGGATTTTGAGGGCAATAGTTGGTTAACAGCCTCTTCAGCCGCTGCTTCAATATCAAACTCGTCCATTTTCGCAACTACGCGTCGTCAACAGACTAAGTTTTCACAATGGCGAATGTTGTTTATTATTTATTTACTCGTTGTTATGGCATTGAAACATCTGGGATTTTAAAAATAATTCATAAATTTCATTAGCCTTGAATAGTGTAGCTTCTTTGTCAAAGTGACTTTTCTAATAATTTAAATTTATCATAAATGTAATATTTTAATTTTCAGAAAATAATGTAATTATTTCTATTATTACTCCACGAAGTGCAAAAAATAGTGTAGATACCACGGGATTGAAGTTACTTAATCCATTGAATAGGGACTAGCTCTATTCGCTGGATTAAATGAGTCACTTCAATCTCTTTTTATCTAATGTACAGGGTGTCCTATTTTCGATGTAATTGGGGGATTTTAGGTATTTCTCAAATAGATAGAGTAAAATCATGGTCGGGACCCTTGGACCGATTTTTGAAAAAAATTTAATAATCTAAAGAACATTTCAATATCTCGACTGGTTTGGGAAATATAGGGTGTTTTTCGTTTTATGCCGTTTTCTTTAAAATCCCGTAACTTTTTTGTTTATGAATATTTAAAATTTTGGTAAAAACATCTTTTGTGCCTTTTTTTATGTGCAATTTAGTGGCGTGCTCGATTTTTTTCTAACTTAATTTGTTTCCGAGTTACAGACCAAAGTTGCATTTTTTTAAATGGTAACCATAGTTGGCTATGACTCCATTAATTAGACATTTCTTTTAGCTTTCTGAAAATATATAGTTTCATATATTTATCTCGGTAAATAAGAAAATTATAAACCCCCCCAATTACATCGAAAATAGGACACCCTGTACTGTTGAGTAAGGTCCATTTCAAGCTGAATTTGCATATTTTTGGAAATTGAAGTAACTACGTCATCAATTTTTTTTCTCAGAAACACCTATATTTAACATTACAAAACACGTTGCTACTATTATCACTGAAAGAAAAAAGTATGTAGGAAATAACTACAAGAAATTTTCAATGTGACCACCTCCTACTTCTAAACACTTATCCAATATTCGCCTTACTGCTCTCACTGAAGCCGTACGAAACATTTCTCTAGATAGTTCATCGCAAGATTTTCTGATTTTTTTTCTTTTAAATGTTCCAAGTTCACATCTTTCAAAGTTCCCCACAGGAACGTCATGCTGGATGCACATGTTTGCTCGCAGCAGTAATGGCACACTTTCGAGAAGCACACTATGTTGCTCTGAAAGAAATTGCAAATTCCCCTTACTCAATCGGATACCCGTGTTCTTGGTTTTCAATCGGATTGACAAAATGTGGATTGTCAGTAGCGCAAAAATGCTCATTTTGTTATTTGGCTTACCGTTACAAACAAAACGGTTTTCATCCGTCCACAACACATGCTTGGGCAACATAATTGATTCTGCATTGTTGATGTTGATCTTACAAATGTTCTAAGTTGTGAAGTTTGTAATCGCGATAACATTTTCTTTCAAAATTTTTCGTACCGACTATACTTTAAATTCCACTTACAACAGGCTTGCCGAATCGAGTTCCTTAGATGGTCTTCAAAATACTGTAAAACAGTGGCAACGGTATTGTCAGGATTGATCCTTTGAACAGTTATTCTTCCCTTTCGAGAAGAAAATACCTCGTTATTTGCACGTAAAATGCGTCTCAATCTTGCAAATATTTTTAAGCTTGGAATAACACGTTTGGGGTATCTCTGGGCGTATAACTGAACTGCTCTTCTAGGGTTTACTTCATATACACCATCAGCTAATAATATGACTTTTTCGTTGTGCGTGAACGACAACAAAACAGTATTTGTCAACCATTAGCATAATTATTGACTGATGCGACTTTGCCATTTGTTTCCAAAGGCTACTTCTTTAAATCGTGACGATTGGGAATTTTTGATAATACTTTTTTTTTACAAATTTGCTTATAATTTTTCAACGAAAATAGATTGCAAAATTTTTTCTTTACAATATTTTTTCTGAAAGATTAGCTCTTTTTAGATATTCCAAAACTCGGCTTAAAATGGACCTTACACAATTCCATTTAAGAACCTCTCTTCATGTTTTTTCTGTCGTTTTTGTCTTTCTTATAATAGAGCTGAGAGATCGAGTTTTACTCACTCTGTACAATAAAATATTCCCTATACAGCGGGGCGTAGACAAATGTAATTTGACAAAGCCAGAATCTAACACCTAAGAAAAAAAAATAATACTGCGCCAATGTCACGGAGAGGTAATATCAATACCACCATATATATATATATATATATATATATATATATCAAAAAAAAGAGCTTTCTGAAAATCAAATCCTTAAAACTATAATGACATCGGAATTTTTACTGTAACTTTGATCAATTAAACTTTCAATTACACGAAACATTATTGTAAACAAGCATATTAATATGCAAAGCAAAGAAAACAACGTCACTTCCGAAATGTTCTGGTCCAAATTCCATCTCTAGCTTTATTACAAATGTCACATAAGCATAATTTAACCAAATCCTGAGTGGACACATTCTTTCAAATCATTTATATGAATACTTTAACACATAATAGTCTGGCTCTGTAATTTCTACCCAATAACTACACGTGATACCTTTTAGTTTTCAAAAATCACTGTAATAATGTCCAATACAAATCCTATAGATCACTGAATTTACATAACTACACTTCTTAATCGCATAAAAGTGAACTGCACCGGTATTGTACAATCTCAACAATTTTACGAAGCGCGTCTTCAGTTAACCATAACGACACGACGGAGGAACGTACATTTTGCCAGATCGTTTAAACACACATAACTTTGTAGACTTTTTGGAAAATTCTTTTTAAAACCTATTGGAAGATGTGCCATTGGCTATTAGAAGAGACACGTGGTTTCAATAGAATGGCGCATTGTGCAGTTGAAGCTTTGAAGTGGTTGAATCTATATTTTCTTGGACGTTGGATTTATCAAGGTGGTCCAGGTCCGTGGCACGCAAGAAGTCCAGATCGAAATTGCTTAGATTTATTCTTTTGGTAAGGTTCGTTTATGCAGTTGAAACTTATTCACCAGAACAACTTATTTAACGTATCCGTATTGTCGCTAAAGAGATAACAAATCGAAATATGTTACAAAATTTGACAACTATTATTGATAAAAGGTGCCAGAAATGTTTAGAAGCAATAGGTGCTCATTTTGAACAGCTTTTTTAGCAACACATGTTAAACTTAATTAAAATAAACAGTTTTCCGTTTTGAATTGTAAATTACTTCAGTAAATAATATTTATTTAGATTAAACACACTTGGTTTAATTTCAAAAATGAGGATGACCACTATGAGCATTTTACCCAAGCAATAAAACCCTTGACACTCAATCCATTTTTTTTAATTTTCCCCCTAGATTTGGGGTGTTTTATTATTACACCAACAGTATGCTGTTATTAGACGGTTCTCACTAACCTGAAATCTGATTATATGTCAAGATTAATTTAACAGTTGCCACATTTAATTGAAATGAGTAGTAATCACGGATTTTGAAGTTTTTAAAGTGACAATATTAACCAATTGCAAACTTTCAAACCTTCTGTTAGCAGTTATAGATTATAGGTAAGAACTATTTAGCAATAAGGGGTGAAGTCTACAACATAAGTATACTAAGACCACCTTACGAAGCTTTTTTAAGGTTACCGCATAATATCTCAAGAAGTAAGCCCAGGAGGAAATTTTGTCATTCTTAATTTTAACCTTACATTTCACTGAAGAATCAAGCTACTTACATTTTGTGCGTCTTTAATCATACACCCTATATAATAACGATAACTGTTTTGTAATTGTGGGCCTAGACCTAGACACAAACGAAAATGAAAGGCATCTCTACGAGCATCAATTACTAATGAGCATTAGCACTACCCGTCCGTAGAATTTCCTAAAAAAACGAATTTCATCTAAAGCGGAACCCACAGTTTTACTTCCTGCCCGAGAAATGCTGTGGTTTTCGTCCGTTTTAGAAAAACCGCTACCTCGGCCAGGTTTGAACCCGTGCCGCCCGTGTGAAAAGCAAGCACTCTAACCATTCCACCTCCGAGGCAGTTTTAACTAGCAGGTACAGAGCTTAACCTTCTTAAACGTAAAATTTGTATGCACAACGCTATTTGAAGAAAAACAAACTTTTGAATTGCATTATTTAGACTTATTTGTGTTGAGAACTATTCTATTTCTATTTAGTGCTGAGTTTAAGTGAAAGAAAAACAGTTTGTGTTTATTTTATTTGGTGGTAGATAGGGACGGCCTAATAATTTTCCTATAGCAAAGACTAACTGCTTGTCCTCAGAGGCGACTAGTCAAAAGGGTAAGGAAGGAACAAGAGAATTTTACTACTCCCAGCAGCAGTATGTTCCCTATTGAACTACCATTGGTTATGTTGGAATTCCTTCTTTTGAAGTGATGTGAGTGTGGAGGGCGTTTTGTTTATGTTGTAGTTCTTTATATATATATATATATATATATATATATATATATATATATATATATATATATATATTATATTATATGATGTATGATGTGCGTGTGCGTGTGCGTGTGTGTGTGCGTGTGCGTGTCGTGTGCGTGTACGTGTGCGTGTACGTGTGCGTGTGCGTGTGCGTGTGGTGTCGTGTGCGTGTGTGTGCGTGTCGTGTGCGTGTGCGTGTGCGTGTCGTGTGTGTGTGGTGTGTGGTGTGTGTGCGTGTGCGTGTGTGCGTGTGCTGTGCGTGTCGTGTGCGTGTGCGTGTGCGTGTGCGTGTGCGTGTGCGTGTCGCGTCGTGTGCGTGTGCGTGTGCGTGCGTGTGCGTGTGCGTGTGCGTGTGCGTGTGCGTGTCGTGTGCGTGTGCGTGTGTGCGTGTGCGTGGTGCGTGTGCGTGTGCGTGTGCTGTGCGTGGTGCTGTGCGTGTGCGTGTGCGTGTGCGTGTGCGTGTCGTGTGCGTGTGCGTGTGCGTGTGCGTGTGCGTGTGCGTGTGCGCGTGCGCGTGCGCGTGCGCGTGCTTGTGCGCGTGCGTGTGCGCGTGCGTGTGTGTAGTTACATATTATTGGATTTTAGGTTTGAGTTAGTTTTTCTTTTTAGGTAGACTTACATTATGTTAGAGTGACATTTTAAATTTTTGATTATAATTGAAGATGACCATTTTTACCGACTTTTGACTTCTGGATTAGTGACTTGAGTATTTACCGATTTCCGACTGATTTATTACCGTATTTGACGTTATTTGTTTTGCTTTTGGTTTAATGTGTTCATTTTGTATTTTTGTTTTGGTAGGAATGGGCTTGTAACCAGAAGACCGGCACTGGGTTGGAAGGAGTCACGTGAGGCACAGCTGTCAGACCACACCAATCACAGAATAGAAGATTGAACATTATCAACAGTAAACAGGTTTTGCGGTCCATCGAATCTGTCAGAGACTGCCACCATGGTATTGTATCTGCTAACGGACACGCCATGTCAGGGTGGGTTGATACCTGCCCTGTTTTAGGTACGATGCCCGATACCTTTCGGCTGTCATAGTGGCTGTGTTACGGTATAGTGACGGATGCAAAACTTTACAAACAACATATAATCTTAGAATCTAAATATGATACGTTTATTACAATATTATTGGAGATTGAACATACTAGTTGGCAATCGGTTCGTGGTGCCATTTAGAATAGTGTCTTATAAAAATCTTTTCCCCATCGATTAGTAAAAATAAGATCAATTAAATCCCTTAGTGACCATATACAAAGGGCTCTAAATTTCATACAAAAGATCTGACCAAAATGATAAATATTGAGTGCTATATCCAGTTTAAAATGGAAATATTTGTTTGCTAAACTTAAACTCATGCAGAATGTTTACATACTATAGATATATTTCAACATTGCTGAAATAATTATAAAATAGATTTCTTAATTAATAGAACTCTGTGGATTAACTCCATAGCTAAGTGTTAAATCGATACGCATCTTAAGAAAATCAAATCTTATTGTATCGTAAATCAGCATGAAATGTATGTAAGTTAAATTATGTTAAGATATTTAATGTTAAATGTTTTAAGTCACTTATACGTAAAGTTACATTTGAAATAAATGCAAGCGTGGAACAACTCTACTTAAAGTACACTTGCTTATACTTTCAGTAATAACGTAAATGTTAAAGTTAAAGTTAAAAGAATATTGGATCATCGAATATACCTGCTGCTTGGCCAGGAGCACAGTAAATAGTGACCAGAAGGATTGTATTACATGGAGTTAAATACGGTGATTGTAACTTTAATTAACAGCTAAATTGGTAATTAATGGTTGGGCTCTTAATATAAAATTGAACTTTACGATATACATGTAAATGGAACTTAAGCATTCAATTCTATGTAATGAAATATTCTTTGCTGTAAGTAAATGGAACTTAAGCATTCAATTCTATGTAATGAAATATTCTTTGCTGTATTGTAGTATATGTTTTCTGTGTATTTCTAAAATTTATTGATAAATGTGATGTTTGCTACATTGATTCTATGCTAACCATTTTTTTATTTAGTCTGGCACTCGATAAGTTATTCACCGGTTTAATTAGTTAATCAATTCCGTACGCAGTTTGTGGTAAAGGAGTTAATTACTCATTAACCTCAAAAAGTGAAAAAGGTGTTAAGCACATTAGCCTGTGTATTAATTATTAATATAAATCCAGCTACATTTATTAATCCAAATTTGAATCAATACTTGATATTGTAGGTCAGAGATCAATTTAATAAAATTAATGAAGTTATAAAGTTAAACAGAACTTTATATAAACCGATAGATTTGAGCGACCTTGTAATATTATTATATCGGAGTATTTTAGAAACAATTAAGGGGCTGTTTTTAATTATAGTTAGCATATTATTGATCAATTGAATCTTATATATTAATATTAACATTTGGTAGTCTTGATTATTGGAAATGAGCTTTTCAGTTCCTAAAAGTAAAAATCAAATTTATTAATTTTTTTGTTGTTTGTCACAATTTAAACAATTCATATTAAATGTGAATTATAATTACATTACAATCATACATTAGAGCTAGCGTGGGAAAATAATTATATTTTTATCTTGGTTAATTTCCTCTCAGTGTTTCGGAAAAATTGGCAGCAAATATCAGGCTTGGGTCAGTATATTCTGGCTCTCACCGTGCCGCCTAGTTTTGTCGCTTAAAGGATAGAAGTGTGATTATCTGCAGAGTAATTATTGTCTATTTAGTTAAATTTCGTATGAGTGTTAAGGATAAGCTTTTAATTTACAAGAATCAGTTTTTTTGTTGTGCTTCTCGAAGCAATGTTTGTTTACGACGATCCGCATGCTTCAAAATTTTATTAAGCTTTTGGATAAATTTCTTTTCAAGTGGGATTGAACTTGAGTTGTGTATAGTTCTACTGAGTAGGCTACAATCCTATCTTCTACAGTCAGGTTGCTTTTATTGCAGGTAAAGCAGCGGATAGTTCGAGTGGGACACTGTTAGGTGGTCCGCTTCTGTGCAAGTGGAGCAATACTTCTGGATTGAATCGGGAATGTGAGATGGTTCACAGGAAGACTGCCTACCAAAAAAAAGGGGATACCTTTGCAAAAAAGGAAGTATAGGGTGGTTCGGGAATTGCCGTACTTTTGGTTCGTGTCTACGCAACGGATGATGGAAGTTGAAGGTCAGAGGTCTTAGGTGGAGTAGACGTACTTGACCGTTAATGCAGGCTCACAAAATTGACGCTGCATAGTGCAACTGCATCATTATAGGCGGTGTTATCGCGTTTCCTGGAAACATATTTGCTTGTGGTGAAGCTTTACATTTGACCTCAGGAGTTGGATGTAAGGATTTCTGGATGTTAGAATGTTTAGGGGTATTTCGGATGCAATATCGGGTGCTGAGACAGTATGGAAGGGTTTGGTAGAGGTAGAGAAAGGTTTGGCTTGCAAGTAAACATGTTAAGCAGAGGGTGGGGTATAAGATAAGGCGATTGGTGTCATTGAAGATGTTTGTCTCGTTTGGATGAGGATTGTGGTACAGATCCTGTCGCATGTGACAGAATGGAAGTGGTGTCGGTGGTCTCGGAGACGGAGACGAGCTAGTAGGGTTGTGGTTACATAATCAGCTTAGCATTTGGGGGTTTGATTCTTGTTACAGTTTACTCTATATGAGGTTTTTTCAGAGGGTTTTCCTAATACATATATAGCGACTGTGTATACGCATACCATGTGTGACTGTTTAAGAGAATGCTGCGGTAGCATCTTTCCTTAACTCCGTTCCCTCCGATCCTATCCTGACCGCACTTGTCCTTAATCCCAGCATGCATACATATTTAATGTATATATGTTGGGAATCCATGATTGTGTCTGAAGGAGCATGGAAATCTCAAGCAGCACGCCCTCCCCTTCGGAAAGGGAATGAAACACGTGGCCGTTTCCTTTTCCATAAGCAGAACTTACCATGTTTCACTATGTCTCATAGTAAGGCATAGTAGGGGGCAGAAAATCGTGTTGTGTGAGAATGATAGGCACCCACCGAGGTGCAGGATTATACTCAGCTGGATAATAGCTTGGCTGTTGAGAGTCATTTAGAAAGGAGGGATTTTTCTTAGTAAATGAAAATGACACAAATATTTTTATTTTTAGGATCATTAGTTTAATACCTTAATCTGGTTATTAGTTTGCCGTATTCCTATTCTATGTGCCTTTTTCCTGTGACAGTCCTAGTCCTGTTCTACGTATCCTATTTCAGTATTATTTCCTGGTCTTTAAGTGGATTTCCGGGTTTCTGCTTTTGTAGATCCTCTTCCGCAGTGAGAAGCTAAACCACTGGTCAAATGCTAGAATCACATGTTTTTGGCACTTAGAGATGCTTCGATTAAGTCAAACTCTCGGCTACTAGATAAAACTACATGGTTATGAAGAAGTTATAGGGAAATTTATATCCGTTCGTAAACTGTTTTTGTACCTGACAGGACATAAGAGGTAACTAATTTAAAAGGTTAAAAGTAAGACAAGTAAAAATACAAAGTACAACTAAAAACCCCAAGGACACTGAAATAATTAGTCAGCGCATGTAACCAGAGAAAACTTACTTTGTAAAATTTTATTTTTATCTTTCAACCTACACGTACATATGTAGGTATAGAAAGGTTATGCAATCGCCTTTTTTTTAACTATCGCTAATTCGACTTATTAGCTGATTTTACAACAGTTGGTCAGATTTCGCCAATATCGGCCATCATGTCTGTGTGTGTGGATGTATGGATGTGTGTTAATATACAGGATAATTTCAGAACGAAAATGCGTACGTATCATCGCGCTCAAAAAATACTGAAACAGCAAAATTTTTACTGTGTGCATGAAATGTCAAAGTGATCAATCGAATTTGCCAGTTTGACAAACGCTTAACCCCTACTTGAATATCTTGAGGCGCCGGATTTACATACAAAGATGTATCTACATCAAGATTTTAGGTTTGAAAGTGTCTACAGTAAATGACTGTACCAGTATTTTTTGAGCGCGATGGTACTTATAATTTTGTATTTAAGCTTGTTTTTGTTTGTCCTGGAGCTGAAATGAAATTAACAATATAAACAATGACATCTCTCAAGAAAATCAAACTTCCACCATTCAAAATATAAAATTATTCTTACATACATAAATTCCGTAGTGCCTTATTAGGTGTAATGCATCTACTGGGGTTGATTTGCTTTAATTAATCCTCAGTATGCGTGTACACTAGTCACCGATAATCAGCCTTGAATGTGGCTTTAACAGAGGCCGCCGCACTATATGCTAACCTAAATACCCCCTTTACTCACACCAGTTTACGCGTGAAAGAATTAGGCAATTTGATTTACTGAATACCCTTTTAAAACGTGTTACAGAATATTATAATTACACTTGATCACTAATTCTTAATTGTCTATAAACGGTCGATTTAGTGCTGTTAATAAACGCACACATATTCAACTCAGTAATATTGGTCACTAAATTCCTAATTTTCTACAAACGGTCGGTTAAGTGCTGATAATAAACACACATATATTTAACTCAGTAATATTATTATCCAATACATACAATTTCAATTTACAAGGATTAAAAGACCTGTATTTAAATCACTTCAAGTTCCCTTCAGATCGCACGGGTTCTTTATACACAATACCTTTCGACTCAATGATTGCAGTTTATTACAGATCTGTTTAAACACTTATTATATAAATTAACTATTTCATCTGTAACCGTTTAAATGCTTCATCCCCAAAATGGGTTTTTGCAGTTCAACTAATTTATACTGCGACACTAACTATTTACAAATAAGAACAAGCATAGGTTGATGTGTTCTGACAAAATGCTTGCGCGTGACCGCCCCCTTAAGCATGAATCTGAGCCGAAGTGTCGCCTTCTCCGTGTTCTACCCTGTCACTCTTCCTTATTTACACTCAGACACCCACCCTGGAAAACGTCATCATTTATCACGTTCAAACCAAAACAGCCCATCCCAGAAGAGTTTCTAACCCGCGTCTTTGTCGGGCAGGTAATCTTCGGCTTTGACAAAATTGTTTCAACGTAGATACTACTAAAGATAACTATAAGCTTTATCGAAACGTTTAGATTGTATAATTTCAAATACACCATTAAAAAATCCAAAATAGATAAGTATTTCATTTTGAAGTAATTCTACATAAAGATATGTTATATTTTACGTATCGATTAAGAATTGGTTTACTATTATAAAACTTTACAAAAAGTACTCTTTTACTTGCTTTTAGGCTGAAATTAACCTGAAAATATTTTGATTTACTAAATATACAAATAGCTACAGCTGTTACGTTATTTACTAAGATTACATGTAGTATGAAAGCATAACTTTCTCATTTTGTGGTATTTTGATTATTTAAAAAATTAGTAGCACCTGAATTATGCATGTCCGATTTATAGCTATGAATATTATCTCTGCCTTCCCATCTTAAGTAACGTGCATTGCTGATCTAAGCCGTGGTGCAAACTTGCCCTTTCCATATAAGTCCAAGTTTTATTTGTTATGAGTTGACTTCCGAGACAGGAACATTTTTATTTGTTATAATGCTTGGCTGTTTCGCTTAGTTTTGTTCCTTATTACATATTTTGATAAAATTTCAATCGTTAAATTATTTTTCTAAAAATGAGTTGCATGTATATTAGTGATCGCTGCAAATATCACTCTTACAAAAAAAACATTTTTATGGTGTTCAATGCAAATGCCGAGAAAGGGAGTGGTGCGTATTACCTAACTTACAAGGGAATTGGCATTGAAGGTGATTAATGCTTTCTAAAAAAACGACCACTGGGGCTTGCGCCACTCAAATGGTGAGATTTGCATTCAAATCCCGGCCTATTGTAGAAACATATCTCCACTGATTTGAATTATGGTTGTGGTTATCATTATCAAACTTTATACTACCGTTGCGATGGTTACTACCAGATCTAGAACATTGTTCGATATCCTAAATTATGTTCACGCAGCCTTTCGAATATTACGATTTATTAGATACCATGACTAATTGTTATATGCAATGTAAACGCATGCTACGTAATTCCTACTACACTGAGAGACATTAACTTACCTTCTAGTTTGTACATCTAAGCTGATAAGTTATGAAAGATTTACGTATGAGACTTTTTTAAGTGCAAGAAATACTTTTAAATAACTTGATAGTAGATATGCTACACAGATCCTAACTCACCGTGCACGCACGCGTTCTCCGTTTCAAGGTCAAAGCGTCCAAGTACGTGGTTTTTCAAGGTCATTATACACATTGCCTGCATCAAGGTATATTGCTCAAGGGTTTTGGCGGGAAATTTAAAATTCAAGGTCAATGGTTTTCAAGGTCATTATATATTCCTCAAGGTCATCACATTGTCTATGGTCTTTTACCTACTTATCCTGCAAGGTCATCGTAGACATTACCTGCGGTCACCACGTTGTGTATATTCTTCAAGGTATAGGGACTCCCTACATTGAATTCAATGGTTTTCAACGTCATAATTGCAAGGTATATTCCTCAAGGTCATTGAAGTAACTATATTTGGAAAGTCATCAGATTGGTTGTCAAGGTCACACACAAAAAGTCGATTAAAATTTTCAAGGTCGTTCACATTGCTTGTCTTCAAGATCATCCATGCACGTACGCGCGCCCAGCTTCAAGGTCGAATCAGGGTCATCCTACACATTGCCCTCATCAATATTCGTGAAGGTCATTGAAGGAACTAGGTTTGAAAAAGGCACTAGAGTTACTAGACCTGGTTTTCAAGGTGATGCTCCCATACAGTTTGTCCGCTACAAGGTCACGTGGAAACGGTCACTCTCAGTGTCAATATTCTTAACCTACACACACTCCGCTTCAACGTCTTAGGATTTCGAGGTTACGTGATCAACCTTCTCGTTAGTCAGTCACACGCAATTGAGAGGATGCACCAAGAACTCAAGGTCGATTCTAAATCAAATTTTGATTCTTTTCACGGTCACGCCCCCAATAAATTCCAGGAAGTTCATTGACCTCTGTCTCAAGCCCTGAGGTATCATACAGATTGTTGTCTATGCACGTTTCAAAGTCATCAAGCAATGTTTGCTATGGCCAAGCCCCTCAGCAAAGTGCCCTCAAGTGGTTCTGTTCCCCAAAACAGGTAGCCGTTTTCCAAAACAAGAGCTGTTTCCTAAAAACAGGTAGCCATTTCCTAAAACAGGGGGTCCGTTTCCCAAAACAGATAGCTGTTTCGCAACCGTTTCCCCCCATTTCAAGGTCACACCTATGAAAAAAGAACAAAATCGGTTCATTGTTCTGGCATGATCCCTAAAATAGCTGGATAACAATCTATTTTTAGGAATAATGACAGAACAATGAATCGCCTTTATTCTCTCGTGTGACCTTGAAACGGGGGGAAACGGTTAGCTGTGTTGCGAAACAGCTATCTGTTTTGGAAAACGGACCCCTGTTTTAGGAAACGGCTACCTGTTTTTAGGAAACGGCTACCTGTTTGGAACCATTTGAGGGCACTGGGGGGGGGGGGGGGCGTGACCAAAGTAAACTTCCAAGAATTGCTTGATGACCTTGAAACATGCATAAACAACAATAATTGAGACAGAGCTCAATGAACTTCCTGGGGGGAGTGACCAATTAACACTCAGCCAGAGAATTAATTGGTGACCATGGCCTTGAAGAGTAAGGCCTTTAGTTTTAGGCAATGTGATGACCTTGGAGACCACGTACTTAGACGTAGACGTAGAGGAGTAGTTGTGGGATAACCTACAATTGACGTGGACAATCGGCTTCAATGACCTTGGAAAACAATCTAGTAGCTTTTCTAGTGACTTTTCCAAATCTAGTTACTTCAATGACCTTGGAAAACAATATAGTAGCTTTTCTAGTAACTTTTTCAAATCTAGTTATTTCAATGACCTTGAAAAACAATCTAGTAACTTTTCTAGTGACTTTTTCAAATCTAGTTACTTAAATGGCCTTGAGGAGACCTTGAAGGACTCGTGCGAGTATGACCTTGAGGATAAGCACTTGAAGCGGGGACCTTGAGGAGATAGGGTTACCAACCTGCCACGTGGTCTGCGGTGACCTTGAAGCAGGCAATGTTACCAAGTTAGACATCTAGTGACTTTTCTGGTGACTTTTTAAAATCTGGTGACAAATCTAGTAACAAAAGTGGATCAGGATCGGTATAGCATATCTACTCTTGATCTAAAAAATCTTAAGACTAATTTTCTACTTAAAACACCTCAAAATGTTAAATAGGATTACACGCATTTTTAAGACATCTCATTAAATAATGAGCTGATCCTGGCATTAAAACAATAAATTTATAATTTACATTTAGACCATTTACCTTAAACCCTAAACCCCTTTTTAGGACATACCCTCACAAATCCCGTGTCTACACCAGTGGCGGCATTATTTGAGAGCATCTTTGAAACCTTTTAGTTAATGTATAGTACTAAGTTTGTGCATTTAACTTCCACAACGATCTAGGTACATATTTAATATTATAACTAATCGAAACTATGTGTTCCATTACTGCTAGAAGTGTGAATACTTACTATATTCATAATTGTAAGAACATAAGTATCATGATCAGTGTGTTTATGGTACTCCAGGAATTTTTTGTCTGCTACAATAAGAGTCTCCAAATACCTTGGTACACTGATTAAGGTACTCCTTTTTTCAGGATTTTTAGTATATTCTTCAAAGAACCTTTCTTTCCAAGCCTCTTCCCAGTTTGGTGAAGTCCCACAATCACCAGCCATTTGCCGCTTTGCGTTAACATTATTTTTAGCACGATATATAAAATGAAGATGTTGTCCTCTTTTGTTCGGTTCATATTCGTCTGCTGGTTCTATAAAATAACGTTTGCCGTCCAGAATAATATAACCTGCCTAAGTATACCCTTGTATTGTAGAAAAGAATAGCGTGCAGATATTTACCAATCCGTAACATGTAGAAAGTGCAACTTTTGAATCGGGTTTATCCCTTACTCTGCCATGGTAGTAACATAAACTCCCATTTTGCCTCCGAATTTTTCTTGACTGCACCTTATCATTTCCTTGTCTATATTCGATTATTGCATCAGTTGATAATAAGTCGTGGTTAGGCCAAAGCTCTAAATAGTTATGTGCACCGTCAAACGTTACTAAATAGTGTATGGTAGGTTTTCTCGGTGATCCTTGCTTTAACGGGTTTTCATGCTCAAAATAATGAGGAATCTGGTATGTTTTGAAATTTTTCTCAGCATCTACTTTTCTTGGTATAATTAACTCGTAATCATCAACATTTCGTGTGTACCTGCCTTACAATAAGGAAGCTTTAGTATAATTTGTAAATATGTACTGACAAAGTACTTACCATGCATTATAGAACTACTAAAATTAAATAAATTTGAATATATAAATATTATGTTTAAAACTATGTTTAGAAAATACATTTGTCATAATAAAATGTCATAAAAGTTGTTCTTTCTATTAATTGTTGACACTGACATTTCGTTGATGAAATGAGTAATTAATTTTAAAAGTTTAAAAGTCAGTTACGTTAGCAGAATGTTTGTATGCAATTCGCATGGTATATTAAAGTTATGGATTGCCATATTTCGAAAAAAGCTGATATTAGATGACGCAAAGTATTTCAGATCAATTTTTGTATTAATCTCAGTCCTTTACACCGTGTAACGCTTTCAATGAACTTTCCAATGGAATTTAATCCCACCAATAATGACAAAAAACTGTTGTTATGCTCTGGTGACGTCAAACGGCCTTCTCACACTATATCTTTGTTCAATATGGTCTTCTGCGGAAATTTGTATTTAATTAAATATAATAGCAATTAATGTGAAACCTTTAAAAATGTCCAAATAAGTCCGCAGCTGAGCTAACTGCAGAGACTTTGGGAATATCAACAACAACAGTATGGAGTACAAAAAGTGAAGGCTCGTCGAATTTTAAAGAACTCTCTCTGAAAAACTTACGAAAGTAAAAACTAGATGTATACCTCTTACTCTAAGTGGTTTACGATAAGTAGTCACTAAAATATAGAGCGAGAAAAAACATGTATCGACAGAAACAAATGGTGAGAGATTCCGAGAAGAAATGCACGATGTACAATGTTGCACAGGAATCAGCGGTTTAAAAATCTAGTAATAGAAATTTTGTAATGGAGCTTCCAGCAGTACGATCCAAGAAGTTAACGTTTCTTAGAAAATATTCCGAAGAGAAGATATTAACTTGTATACACCAAAGGTTTTGGACGAGACGTGCATTTTCAGCAAAGGCCAGATCAGAAAATCATGGTAATATAATACTGCATTAACTTAGCAAGGAAACAAGCGAGACTTCAGGATACATCATCGTGTATGCCGGAGTAAAGGACTGCTTTGTTGACGTCGCAGGTGTAGTTTTCAAAATGATCAAAATAACGGCGACTACCATGATAATATGAACTACCAAAAATTTTAAAAATGGTTAAAACCAAACTTACACCCAAACTAGAGGAACCCAGTTTAATTATCACGGATAACGCCAGTAATCATTCACGATTGGTGGAACCACTTCCATGTTCCACTTCGACTAAAACAAAATTATTAGTGTGGGCCAAGTCTACGTAAAAATGTAAATATTCAAGGGGAATTTATGAAGCACCAAGTATGGGAAATTATAAGAGATAAATTGCTAAAAGAGAGTATTGTTTGAGCTGTTAGGCAGAAACAATAGGCCACAAATGTTTACTTTTACTGCCATCCCATTTCCAGTACATTGGCGTTTGGCCAGCAGGTAAAATAATTTGCGATCAAATAATTATTAAAACTAATGGATCTCCAAATGATGCAATTCGCGCTTGGAAAATTATATGGAAGACTGCAACAAACTAATTTTGAAAGACTGGGATATCGAAAAAGTTATAGATGCTTCCGATATCGCTCCTCTCACACAAACCGACGATGGCAGTTCATCAGACGAAGATGAGAACAACTAATATCTGTTTAATTTGTGTTTAGAACCACAGTTGCGATTTTGTTATTTATTTATGTAACATTTTTTCTGACAGAGGTCTTGTTAATTCAACAGACTTTCAGTAGAAAGACGTTTTTATTAAAAAATGTGCAGTATGAGTCAAAATTTTCATATTCAATAATGTCACATAATTGGATTTACCGAAGAATTTTGTGTTGACATGACCTTTCCATGTAAGCGCCATTCTCATTTGTCATTAGGAAGGGGTGGAGATGAGGTGGGAGGTTCACTTAACAATCTTAAATGGCAATAGCCCATTTGTGACCCATCATTGGAAAGCGCTTGTCGTGGGGAATACGCCACTTTTGTTTTTTACTGATGATAAGCGAGAATGACGCTTACATGAAAATTTTCCCCCTTAAAACAAAAATCTACCTTTCCCACCTTTTTTCTGTAAAATCAATTATGTGACAGATAATCTAATATGAAACTTTTTGATGACTCACCCTGTATAATGCTGTTTTATTTTATTCTACGCTAAAAATTTAAAAATGAAATACAAGCAACACATCAAGCTAAATTTAAAGCTTAATCAATTGCAGTATGTGAGAGAATAGCGATTATGCCCGAGTAAAACCTGACCAAATCCTATGTCCAGTTCTAAATAAGATAGTGTTCACCAATACTCAGCTGCTGTCTATGACCTTTTTACAGGGCGTTTTCTTCATACACATGTAGCAGCATGGTCACTACGTACACGCACACCATGTGCGGTTACTTAGGCGAATGCTGGGATTGTATTTTCCTCCTCAGAACCCTAGCTCCGTTCCTTCCGATCCTATCCTGACCACACCTATCCTTAATCTCGCCATGCATGTATACGTGATATATGTATGCTGGGAATCCGTGTTGTGGCTGAAGGAGCTCAAGCAGCTCGCCCTCTTACTTAGGGAGGGAATGAAATACGTAGCTACATGCATTTCTGTTCGACCCTTCAGGGTCCGAAGTTTGACAACTATTCACGGCTCAAAACCAAAATAAGAATAAACGTGCATTTTGTTACTAGATTTACAGTATGATCAAATAAGAGGACTTGCCTTATTTCCTCCACCATACACCTACAGCAGCTTACGGTTCTTTAGTTTAATAACATCTAAAATTAAGCGCAATTAAATATTATTCACAAGTGAGTAAATTTGATAGCTGTCAGTTGTAATTAAAAGCGTATTTATTAATTTCGTGGAAATCAATGAAAATTGTGAATAAAATGGTGAATTATTTATTTCATAACTGTAACAACCGTTCGTAACTAGGAAAAATGATACATACGAAGATATAATTTTTATAGGCGAATATTAGGTATTTGTTTGAGTGAAACTAATTTGTTCGATGCACCTGAAAGATACAACATCGTATATCACGCGTGATCGAAATGCCTTTATGAAACTCGTGAAACTCATGGGTCGAACTTCTCACTCGCGTATAAACATGTATTTCTCTCACCTCTAGAAAGTGGTTACACAAGATTTTTGGGCCGATCATTACTAGCAATAAGCACTCACGATCGAGTCTACGTCCACTTTGAATATGGCGTCGTTCATAGTATGCCCAGTTCGAGCTTTTGATTATGCATTAAGGTACCAGAACACCAGAATAACTTGAAAAATACGAATCCTAGAAAAAAACTTTAAATACAAAAGTTCTAGGAAATTTCCCTAGCTATCTTATCGTTTCCTTAGATTTGACCTTGATCATGACCTTCAAGATCATTGAAATGTCAACTCGATTTTTTCGAATGTGACTTACTACTTTTAATCCCGGAAATGCGAAACATTTTACGTTCAGAGGCGACCTTCGTGACTTGCAAATTGACTTCTGAAGGTCATTTAAAAACAAAAGTGAAGATCACCTGAAGAAGGGCAGAATAAAATAAGTAATACAAGTCACAAAGAAATTATTCGGTACAAAGTAATACAAAATAGTGACGATATCATTGACAATAACCTTCAAGATCTAAACTACGTGTCTCAGAATACTATTTAATAATAATAAACGCATCTGTTAAATAAAATAATGAAAATTAAGCAATATTCGAGCTAGTAATAAAATTATGTTGAACAGATGGCCGCTGAAGCTGTGAGCCATGACTCCGGCTACTGAAGGCAAAGTTGACCATCAATTCAAAACTCAATCTTGTTATTTTCATAAATGTTCAACATGTTCGCTATTGACAGTTTAACAGTGAGCTAGACGGATATAAAAATTGCAAAAAATACACTTTGCATTATTTCTGGTTTAATCTCAGCGCACACATCTATTATTTGCTGTTCCAGTTCATATAAATCCTGAAGTTAATCCATAATGTGGGGTCGCTGAATTTGGTTGAAACCAAACTTCACTAAAGTTGTTAACAGCAATCACTACTGTATGTTTGACGGAGTTCTAGGTATTTCTCGGTATTCATTGTTCTCTTAATAAAGAAAGGTCCAACCTTTGAAATGTCTGCGTATTTGTTTCAAGCAACCAGTGAGGATATTTATTACTGCAAAATCTGAAATTATGACGATTTACTTTACCATAAATTTCGAAAATGACTTAAGCTGAGAAAACTAAATCAAAATAGAGGTTGCTATCAATCATCACAGTCTCACAAAACTCCCACTTATCAATTAGTTGTTGATCTAGACATATTTTGTAAGAGTGAAATTTTATACCTTTATAATTTTATAATCTGGGATTTTCAACAAATGCTTATGGTAGTACAATTTGTTGGTATTCGTCGTTTGCGCTTTTGGCCATCCAGATTTTGGCCGATGTTTATTCGTCCCAGTTTCTTCAAATCAGCGAACGCTTTGAAAAACACTTAATTTAGGAATTATTTCCCTCGGAAAACATCAATTAATAGCCACCTCACTTCTTCATGAACTTTGTCTCTTATCTCATCAAAGTACGATGTCTCTTCTTCTGTAAGCACGAACTATCAAAACAATTGTAACAACCGATGAGAAACTTCGCCAACTACTCTTTGAGCCAATTGGAAGAACCACGAACAATAAAAACGATTACCCTTCAATTATTTTGAAAACCCAAAGCGAACTGGGATGGATGTTTAGTTAAATTAAAATTTGCATTTACCGTGAAAACTGTGTAAACTCCCCAGAATTAACCTGGTCATTGTTAGACTCTTTTGATTATCGTGAAGGAGTCAATAAGGTTGTCCCTCGTGATCAACCTTTACAAAGTAAAGATGATTAATTTTTAAACCATAAAGGTCATGGTGAAGGTCAAATCAACCTTTGTATTTAAACTTTTTATAGAATTCGTATTTTTCAAGGTATCCTGTTTTTCCGGTACTTTTATTCCACCCTTCATACTACGTGGATAGTGCATCGCATTGAAAATGCATCTTCCAAGAGAAAAAGAAATAGAACGATGTATGTACCAAACGATTATACGCATGCTGAGAATATAGAATAGATATAAACAAGGGAGGTAATCTAAAGTAATCATACGGCGACAGATTCAGTTGAACTTTTCATTTTAACTTTTGCAAATAGAATGTGTATCTGCGCAATTCAATTTAGTAGAAACCTTATGTTTATCCCATTTCTTTTCACGGAATAATTAGAGCTGTCTTTATTGCATAGTTTGGAATACGCGATGTGCTTTTCCAACATAAATAATGCGCTATCCACGTAGTACACTGCCCTAGTAATATTATTAGACTCACTTGGTAAGTTCTGATTTTTTGGGTTTTAGAATAAATTATATCTACACTAAACTAAACATATGTAAATGACATTAAATAGTGCTTTTACCTTTACGCATACTTATTGAACAAAAGATATTAGTACATATTAATCGTATAAAAATATTATTAAGATGTTAATAGTTTGGTAATTCCCCTTTCTCTTAATAAGTTCAATTACTCAACTGGGCATGGTATTTATGCAGCTTGCTCCTATTCCTTTTAAATTTACTTTATCCTCCTGGTGGATGATTACTTCTATCAGTGGAACTTTGTTTATTATGATCTCCTTGACAAATTCCCATTCGTGCCAAGTCGTAGTAGAGGGATTTCTTACTAGTACAAGAGTCCGTCAATGATTTTGATCGTATAGCGAGGAGCCACATCCTTTATGAGGACGTTTGCTGCCATTCTAAAGCCGTTCATCTATCTGTGGAATCTATTTTTTCTGCACAACCTTTTATACTGACCCCGTCGCATGATTCCTTCTACGGCATGATTTCGCCCCATTCCTTTGCTACTAGTTATGGACCATATCATCAATTATGCAGGATCTTTGGTTTTATGACACTTCTCTTGTCCTATTTTTCATTTGGGCGTCTTAGGACAAACTGTGCCTTACCGTCTATGATGCGAAATGTTGCTTCTTCGCCAAAGCAAACTAGAAAATTCGGAATAAAGATAGTGAAGTACGAAAACAAAATTAATTTTATTACTTTATCATCTGTAAGTCATAGACTGACAAATTTGTATACAAATTGACCTATGTCAAGCGGTGTTGAATCAGCGGTGGTGTTAGTTTTAGCTTTTTAACATATTGGACTGCGATGTTTGAAGCCAATACTGTACAAATTTCAATGCACAGTAGACACCGATTCCAAGCACCCTGCCTCTTCAAGTATTCCACCGCGAAGTCCCTCAAAATACGTAGCCCGCGGTGTTGAATGAAGGGTTTCTTCCACACAGGCACTACAGATCTGATGTAGTGGAACGATTCACTTTAGGTATTAGGATCAACCGCCACATCGATAAACAATATTCCTCGCTATTATTCTTTGGCTATAAGCCATCATAACAGGGCAGCTACAGAAGAGGTTTCCTCAATGTAGAGGTCGTTATGTTTACCCATGTGAAAAAATGTCAACTGAAGATTAAAAATTCAAAAGAAATGCACGAAACGTGCAATACAAGGTGCATTTTTGGCAAGACATTTAACGGGTCAGCGAGATAGTCTGGGAATCTTTGTCGTTCATTTAAAGAATACGAAAACGTCTTAACAAACCGACTTTATTTCTTATTAGTATACACTGAAATAATATTACCAAACAAGGAATTAGACAAAATTGAAGTTTTCAAGTTTAGCTTAACATTAAATTGGACTGATGTGATTCATAAAAATGTACAACTTTGTATTTAATAAACCCCTTTCTGTAAGAAACCCAGGCGTAAGCATTGTCATAAGAATCATTTTATATTAGCTTAAATGATAAAAATAAATAACTGAATCGAATCCATAATAAACAATTAACTAGCTCTAATTTGTAATCGGAATTCTAACTTGAATACTTTTTCTTTTCTCAAATAAATGGAAGCAAGTCGCGTAGAGAACAATCTAATTTAAATACAAAGTACGATGCTTTTGAATAGATCTTTGTCGGTTTGAATACTAATAATAAACGAAATAATAATAATCAAAACAGTAGAATTTTTGTAATGTGTGAAATGGTTCTTTAAATAAATAAAAAAGGCGCGTAAATAATATCTAAGATTGCCATAGTTTTGAATTTCTACAAAAAAATACGTTTCCTTTAAATCTATGCCAGACGACCATTGAAGCCCATAAAATCGAATACCTGGTACTATCTTCAAATTTAAAAGTTAATCAAAATTTATTTTTGATACTATATTAAATTTCAAGTTTAATTATAACATTATATTTCATATCATTTTGTTGACCATGTTTTGTCAGCCAGCTAAACAGCTGCCCGTAAACAGGGCTTTCTATACAGATCTGAACAGTACTTCACATCGCAACAACTCCTGTTACTGTATAAGGCTCAAATTCGACTTCATCCGGAATACAATTCGCACCTCTGGGTCAGTGCTTCCCAATACGCCCTTGAAATGGTAAACCGCATCAAAAAAAAGGGCTATAAGGCTTATAAATGGCCCGTCTCTGACTTCTGATCTACAGTCTCTTGAGCAAAGAAGAATAGTTTCGGTTCTTTCTTTGCTTTATCACTATTACCATGGCAAGTGTGCCTCCGAAATACACCCCTTCATACTTTCGCAGGCCATCTTCGCTAAGAAGCCTCGGTTTGCCCGTTCACACCATAATTACGCACTCAAAATTCCATCGTGTAACAGTAAAGGGGATGAATTTACATTTTTCCACACGGCGACTAAATTTTGGATTGCACTACCCAGTTCCAGTTTTCCTCCAAACTTTGACTTAAGTCAATTTAAGCTAGCCATTCATAAACATTTCTCGGCAGTCTAACAATATCCCTAAACCCTCCTAGTGTTCCTGAGTTAGGCAAATCTTAGCCTGTTCGGGAATACTATAAGTAAAAAAAATTAGAAATAAACTAGATTGTAGTGTAATGTCATTTTGAAAAACGTTAATTATTTTCTGATATAAAATTTCAACTATACCTATCTTTTCAATAGAAATAAACGCAACGCTGAATGTCACTATTTATACTCGTACAATTTATCAAAAAAGGTTTTTATTTCCTCGTTGCAAAGTGACCATGTATACTATGCCACAGAACTAAATTGCATCTTAGTTCCTTGAGTGGTTATTCCCTGATATAACCTGTTAGAAGTTCTGCTTTACTCTCTGGAATATACTATCAAATCTTACAGTATCCAAAGTTTGGGTTGCGTATCACTTTACTCTTGCACAATTTGAGGTAAGAGAAAGTCGTATTTAGATCAATCTCGATATATTTATGCCCTGAAACGTAACTTCGTATTAGAAAGACTACCTGTTTACATCCTTAATTCGGATGACAGGCGAGTTCCGAACTGCTCCAATAAATCTGCTTAGGGACTATGCTATTTAGTAAACAAAGAGTCAAGGGTAACGCTCCGAATACGATTTACCCTGTCCCTAATTACACGCCAATAACGTGTGACAGCACTCCTCTCGTATCCACTAATTACTTAATTATCAACACACCCTTAGCATCATTATAATTAGAGCCGATATTTCCTTCACCCTGCATATATCCTGCGATACCAGTCCAGACCATTCCACTGTCATAAAAGTACGCATGACTGATTTACACTTCATTCGGACATACATAATTAATACAAAACTAATCAAATAGAAGTCCCACTTTCAAAACCACAACTTCCAACCTAATTAGAATAATAGCAAACTCACTCACCTGTTGCCGCCTCCTGTGCAACCTCGAAATCATATCACCAATGTATTGATGCGCCTACAGAATACATACCGTTTTAATTATTTTTTAAAAAATCTATTCCAGGTTTAAATTTCAACACATCTGAGTAATTAGCCATTTTCCACTTTCACTCATAGAGGGCGACCCAAACGCTGGGGAAATAATAATAATAGCAGCGGTGACAACACGGCCAACCAGAATTACTTTTATTTTATTATTTGTTATTTTATTATCCAGAATGTTTTAAGTTTAGTTCATTTGTTACATAGGATTTAATTTATTTTATACCAATTTATGTAATAAAAGCGTTTATAACCGGTCTGGTTCATTAGTTAGTTATTCACAAAATAGCAAGTCGTTTAAACCCTGATCCTGAGGGACTCAAATCCAAGGACTACCAGAAATTTGCTTTGTAGACCTGCAACGCTACAAACTGGCGCCTAACAAGGCGCGTGCATTATCAGGTGAATATTAATAACGAATCTTTTGATAGAGGAAACAGTTAATTATAATATACTGTCCGATTTATAAACTAGACCTTGCGTATATATGATATATATATATATATATATATATATATATATATATATATATATATATATATATATATATATATATATATATATGCAAACCGACTACTGCAGTACTAGTTCTGCTCGACTTAATGCAGTTATTTGAAACTAAAAATGCTTATTTTCTTATTTTATAATGAATATTATCTCTACTGGAAATGACTGTGCTCATTACCTAATGATAATTTTAAATTCTTTTAATAGCACTAGTATTGCAGATTCGACAACGTTGTATATAAATATTTATTTCTCAACTCGCTTCAATCAGTGTATCATTGTTAGGAGAGAGTATATAATTAAAATACTAAGTAGTTATGGTAACAATTCATGATAAAACCTTAAGCCTGATATATTATAATTCTATATTTAAAATGTCTGTAAGATCAACCAGTTCGTTCATTAAAGGTACTTTATACTGTTTATAAGTTTCAAATACTTCCAAAACATTTAAATTGCCTTTTTTTTATTACGAAAATGTAAAAGTTTAATATTGTTCTGTGAAATCACAAGGCGTTTATTTACTATTAAATGTTTGGCACAATTTGATTTGTCTGTGTATTTATATTTGTAACATATAATCTCCCCTTCTTGGTGTTTTAATGGTGAAATGGAACGTTTGTCATTGTAATGTCTGTATTTGTAGGTCTTAAGATAACTCAAACTTCCAGTGTATTAATTGTTGTGTTTAAATTTAGAAAATTTGTTCTTTCAGTAGTGAAAATTTCGTGTTAGGATGGAATTTTTTAATATTAATTGCGGACTCATCAATAAAATCTGATTAACTATCAAAATCAGATATTCTAGAGGCATTCGAAATTTATACACATAAACAGAAAGTACTTTTAATGAAAGCAGGTTGATCTTTTGCATTCAGCCTTAACAGATGTTTTAAATATAGAATTATAATGTGCATGAAGTTTGCTGTTTCACCTTAATGATTTGTTTCCATAAATACTTATTATTTTACTTATATATTTCCTTTTTATAATGGTACATATTGTATTGAAACGTTTTGAGAAATAGATATTTATGTAAAACTTTGCTGAATTATATTTGAGACGTTAGTGCCCTCAATTATGGAATTGCACGAAGTAAGATGTAGGAATATAAATTTAATTAAGGTGTTTTAAATTTATAACGTAACCAAATTAAATACATAAATTTTGAGATTTTTTGGTGTTATATAAGTTATCATTTCTAATTTCTAGCTTTGCCAAGGAAAGTTTACCACGTTCAAGCCCTCAAAAGGTGCTAGCAAAATATACATAACATTTAAGTAGATTATTAAATTACATGAAGAACTGAACCTTTACTCAAATTTCTCAGACTTAGTTCTGTAATTTTTAAATTAGGTCCTAATCTTCCGTAATAGATAACGATGGAGAAAAACATAAAAAGTTCGTGTATGAAAATAGAATGAGTTTCTTTACAGGCGTTCCACGTGTATATTAATAGGACCGAATCAAAAGATTTGTTGTCTGCAACTGAATTTTAAGAATTACGTGACACAATATTGACATAATAAAGCTCCCTCGATGGTAGAATAGTTGCCCAGCGCGGGGTCAAACATGGCCGAGGTAACCGACTTTCTAAAACCGGGAAAAACAAAACCACTCTTACTTCTCGAATAGGAAGTAAAAGTGTAGGCAATACGATGATTGACACGTTAAACGTAGTACTAATAACCATTAGTAGTTGATGTTCATAGAGATTCCTGACATTTCCGATTCAGAAATGCAAAAAAAAATTATTTCAATGAGTAGAAACTAAATAGTCTAAAATATGCCAATAAGCGAGGGATGTCCGTTTACTAAGGTATATTTGCGGGGCACACCGCCTACGTTGCTCCGATCAGGTTAACACTTGCACGCATTTTAGATTTGCATATGTACTGCGTCGATGGAACACTGAACACATACGGAAAAGGCACTATGAGTCGAAAACAAGTTTACGTTTGGTGTCAGCAGTTCAAAAGTGGACGCAAACGATGATCCCGAAGGTTTACGGCAAAAACCATCAACAACAAATACGGATGAGAATTAATTAAAGGTCGATACAATGATTCGAGAAGATCGTCGGTTGAAAATACGGGAAATTGGTCTACTGACCAGCATTCCTAAAAGCTCTGTTCAAGAAATCGTATCTCAATTAGACTGTCGAAAAGTTGCCGTTAGATGGGTAGCAAAACTGTTAATCGACCAACACAAAATGCAACGAATGGCGGCGATAATGCAATTTTTAACGCGTTATCGCCAGAAAAACGGATTTTTATAGTCTATAGGACATGAAACTTGGGTACACTACCATAATCCCGAATCAAAGAAAGACTCGATGACCTGAAGCATATGAGTTCACCAACACCAAAAAAATTAAAATTTAGCAAAAAAGACAATGGCAACTGTGTTCCGGGATATGCAAGGCATTTTGCTCATAGAGTTCTTACCACTGAAAACGACAATCAACAGCGCTATTTATTGTCAAACTCTCGAAAAACTACACCAAGCCATTCGACAGAAACGAAGAGGAAGGTTGACAAAGGAATCACGTTATTACATGACAATGCAAACCCGCACACCTCAGCTCCGAAGAAGGCCTGACTTCAGAAGCACAATTGGGAAGTTATTGTCCAGCCGCCTCATAGTCCAGACCTGGCTCCTTCTGATTTTTATTTGCTTACACCGTTAAAAACTCATTTGTCGGGTAAAAGGTTTGAAAACGACACGAACTTCAATATAAAGTAAGACAGTTATTAAATATTAGGATTGTACCTTCCAGGAAGAAGATAAGCTTGTGCCTCACTACGATAGGTGCATTAACATTGGTGGTGATTAGGTTGAAAAGTAGCTAAAAGTTCGCGCTTTTACTTACTGTATATTTGATTTCTGTAAATAAAGTAGTCTGCCTGTAATTCACAAATGTAGCTTAGTAATCGGACATCCCTCGTAATTAAGTAGATCAATAATGTTTAAAATCTATGAATAGCCTCGCATTAGAAACGGAAAAGATGTAACTTTCGAAGTTATTAAATATTTGTTGATGGAGAAAAATATAGCAGGTGGGCTATTCATAGAGGCCGTCGATTTTTTTCTAATTCTTTTTTGTCTACCTGCTCTAATAACGTAGTGGGGGTGCAAACTTGGTATTTCGACGTAAAAATTTCTCTTTAGCTGTCAAAAAAAAATAACGAAAACGTGATAAGAGCTTATTAATTTGAAATTTTTTTGCCGAAACAGAAATCCAATGAAATGAGCTATTTTGTCGTCATGTGATTAAAACAGGCCCATAATATTAAGATTACACTGAAAACACCCCATGGGAAATTAACAGTTTTGGTCAATCGATCGCTAGCCGAATTCCGGACAACTTGAAATTTAATTACGTAAAATACCACGTTTAATAAATCAATTTAAATATGTATGAATCAAGTATTAATGACAACCATACTGTATATTGGAATCTAATTGAAAAAATTTTCCTACAAATACCCCTCGAACAGTGAAATTAATTAATATTATGACAATTTCCTCAAGCATGTCGCTAGTAGATAATACACCATAACAACATGTGTTCGGAAACTCAAAATTATTTCCTATTTATCACTGTCCTTGGCATATTAATACTGAAAACAAAGTCTTTGTGCCATATTCTTGATGTATAATTTTTCGCCAACTACATAAAAATCGTTTAAGGATATAAAAAAAAACATGATACGTAAAAAAACATTAGTGCTTGGGAGAAGCACGTTTGATTATTATTTAAGATCACGAAGAGGACATCATGTTCAAACGTCTAAATATAACTTTTATATTCGTTCACTTTATGCACAATTAAAACATGTGATGTGGAACAACACACGAACTTCCAACCTACAAAGTGGAAATTAAACGAAATGAAACAATAATTATGATTTTTATAGGATAACTACGTGACCTCCTATTCATACGTTCATAACGAAAACAGGCAACATTGTAAGACAAAAACAATGATCTATGTCAGAATGACGTTTAAACCATCATGTTAGATAGAAATTAATAGACATAGATACATGTTAACTTAAAATCAAATGCCAAAACCTTAAAGTCATGTAAAATTAAATTTTCTTTAAAAAAATATGTCTACACTTTTTCTTACAGAATTATTCGTTATTCAGATATTCAAAAAAACACCTAAATTCTACCTTAGCATTTTTTTTGCCGCTAAATTTCGCGCCGCACAAAAAAATTGCAAGGAACATAACTAATTGACATAATTAAGACCTTTATGTAGGTATTTCTATGTGTTTGAAATATGCAGCGATTTTAATATTTGGTAAAAACAAAAAATTACCCCTAATGACCCCCTCCTCTGTCCTGGCTGGATTTTTCCTAAAATCTAATCAACTACAAGCGAAATTAAAACAAGTCTAAGTACAAAGGTGTTGTCATTCTGGATACTAACAAACATCTACACGCACGCACACACGAGCGGGCGAACTCACGCACGTAGGAACGCATGAGCACACGAGCGAGAGCGCGGGCGTGTAGGAGCGCACACCTGCACATCCGCACACACGCACACTTGCACAGACACAGGCACACGACGAGGCACAGGCACAGACACAGGCACAGGAACACGCACAGGCGCAGACACAGACACAGGCACAGGCACATGCACAGGTTCAGGCACAGGCACAGGCACAGACATAGGCACAGGCACAGCAGACTCGTAGGCGCAGGCACAGGCACAGGCAGAGGCGTAGGCACAGTTACTGGCACAGGCACAAGAACAAGCGCAGGCTCAGACATATGCACACGTAAGAATGTCGGGATCGTTACAAGTGCATTATAACAGGTCGCAGAGAGGTGTTGTTGAATTTGAATACAGCATAATTTTTTGTTTCTACGAGCGTGCGAAATATCGATTTTTTTGATCTATCGCAGAAATATTTTTCCCAGGCTAAGAAATGCCTGGGTGCGAGCGTGTGTGTGTGTGTGTGTGTCTGTGTGAGTAGGTAAGATAGGAGACTTTTAGAACACACCATATTTCCAAGGTCCCACCCACATCCTCGCAGGTGTAATGATACAGAAGTGCAAAGAACCTTTGGCGCTTGTACTAAATAAAAATGTTTTATTTATAATAATTATGCATTTCTTTTTATACGAGGATAATAACAATGGATACTAAAAAAAAACCGATAACCTACCTATTTATAAATGAAAACGTATTTGAAATTTTAAAGAAACGATCGTTAGGTACTAAAATGACTCTAAATGTTTTATTATATCTTTTTTATTAAAAACTTTATATTCAATTATTCATATAAAGCACATTACTTAGTACCACATCAAACACTAAAAATCAAAATAACTCGGAAACGCACAGGAATTTCGAAACAGAAGAAGGTACATTATTTTTGTTAAACTGTATGTAGATAATGAAAATAACAGTTTTTTTAAATAATAGTCATTGGCGTAGAAGTTCTGTTTATGAAAGAGGTTGAGCACCCCCTCCACTCCGCCATTGTGCAAGTTTGTGAACATTCTCATCGCTTGTTTTATGCCCCTTAATTAATAGACATTATCCCCCCAACATGAAAAAAATCTAAGTATTCGTTTATGAGTTATAATGAAAATTTGAGAAAAAAAATTATATTCAACACCTTGTATCTCGGAAACGAAGCCTTCTACGACATATGTTTATAGGAACTTTTCTTTTTAGAAACATGTGTTCTATCTCCTGTTAAACTTTGTCTACAAAAAAACTGACTCACCCTGCATATCGGTAAAGTTAATTATTACTAAGTATAATCAACTTTTTTGTATAAACTTATGGTAATGAATTCAAATTCTGATGAAGCAAACTAATATTATTAAAATGTACGTACAATGTGCGGAACTGATAATTAGGGAATGAAAAAGATCATCTACATGATTCAAATATTTAATTAAAAAAAATTTTCTTGTTTACACACTACAAATAATTGTAATGTATTAAAATTTCTTTTTCAACTCATTTGCTGATTTTATTGCAGTATATAAATATACATTTCAAAGAGAATTTCTTAACAAGTGAAGGAAACGAATACTATTTAATATTAACACGAAAGCTAATATCACTACCACTAAAACATACGTTAAGGAAAATGGAGAAATATTTTATGTGAAAAGTGTATTACCTAAAGAGAATTATAAAATAACTTTAGCAATGGCTTCAATGATTATACAACATGTATGATAAATAAAAAATTATGTATTGAAATAATTTGGGCTTGATATCTATTACTAACTTAGTTTTTAAATAAAAATATAAATAAAGGCAACTATTTTTGGAATGTATTTACTTATTTATGCTGATCGATTGAGAACAAGCTAATGCGTCAAACAGCATGCAAATTTACACCTGTAAAGTCAAGAAAGCTCAAAGTTCAATATTTGACGTTGATTACAAGGCAGTTAATGTGGTCGTTAGTAGAAATTCAGCTTTGATATATGAGATTATAAAAGCAATATATTTAGAGAAGGTGCGTTCAACTGTCAAAAACTTTCTAGTACTCTCAAAATTATTTCGATATGTATCAACTTATTATCTATTATAGAAATTGCTAATTTGGTATTTTTGATTACTGTGGTGGTAAAATAAGTCATTTTATTAGAAACTGGTTTTCAGTTAGATTACATATATGCTTTGAACAACAATCGTAGAGATTACGTTATTATGCATGGCGGAAAAGTAGGTTGCGCAGGGGTCTAAGTAGGCAGTCTTAAAGTATAAAGCTGAACGTGATCCGATTACGATCTCGCTTTATAGAAGTACACAGGCGTAGGTACTGCTTTTCACTATGTCAATTTATACACTGTTTGACCACCCTGAATAACGCTTTTTTACAGCTGCAATTGTGTAGGAAGTTAATATTAATAATAATAGTAAATAATTAATATTTGTGGAGATATCGATCTCTACAAAAGAATGTGTCATTAACAAAGACACTAACGTAGGCAAAATATGGTACTTAATATTGAATAATTTGCGTCAATTTTGTTTTAATTACTTCCAGTTACTGTTTAGATTTCTGGCAGTGATCTCAGGCTGAATATTTTAAAGTATACGTGTAAAAATGTTAACGTGGTGGAAAAGCAGTACATAGACAAGCATGAGAAGTAGTGTACAATAAATATAATTATCTTGCAACACTATTCTCAAATGAATCGAATCAAGAAATTGAACAACATGTCCATGATTGTTCTGGGATATCAGTGTAACACACTTTCTTTGGACGAAATGCGAAAATATCTTTAATAGCGGTGTTTATGTTCGTAAATGTCCTACTTTACGTCCTGCTTTAATTTTAATTAAATCTGAGTGACCAAAATTAATAAATTATTAAGGGCTGAAGCCGGTCGTGTTCTTTTACAGAAACAGGAAATGTTATAATACAGTTAAGGAATACCGGGTAAACACGTTCGGGGATATGATAACGTCGGTCGTTCACTCTTTCTACCTGCGAAGGCCTTCTATAAAATAATCGATATCTTAAAGTGGCATGCTCGTATATATGTGAAAGTACTTATTTTACTTTTGATTTATAATAGAATAAAAGGATTTTATATTTGGATTTTTAATGAAATTTATTTATGTTGATACTAGATAAATCTGTTTCGGGATCACGTATTCTCAGTTAATTGTTTACGCGAGGTTATTAATTAAGGGCGTTAATTATTTACATTAATTTGGGAAAATTATATTCAGTACAGAATTTATATTTTAACCAAATTAAATATTAACTTTTTACGAAATAAACGCTTTTACTATGTCAAGTCGATTTCGCTCATAATTGAACACGCACAAATCTTTTTATTTACACGAGATTTCACAACTACGGTAACGTAATTATTCTAATTATTAAAAACTGAACAAATTAATGTTATTTTTGGATCTATTCCGATAGGTGAGTAGTTAGGATAGCGGTTATTTAAGTATTCTGATTAACGCGTATTACTTCCGCGTTCCTACGACTTGCGGAGTTTGTTTTGATCACCAGGTGGTCAAATGGGATCGACCTACGGGTGATTTTTTGCAGTCAATCTGCTGCTTTCTGCACGTTAATTGTCTGGCCTAGGGCAGGCGTATTTGTGCGAGTTCGTGTGCTATGTGTAAGTAAAATATCCTTTACAAGAATATGGGACGAACCCGTTGCGCTGTAAACAGGTAAGCACCTTTCTATTCAACGGGGTAAATGAAAGATGACCTGGGCACAGGTAGCGTCCACGGAACGGATCGACGCACAGGTAGCGTCGGCGGAACGGATCTGCGTACGAGCAGATATCAACGGAACGGATCTACGTGCAAGTGATAGGTGCAATGGCCCGACGTGCAAGGAGCAGTCGTCGGCTCCAGCAAGTAGAGTGGTTATCGGTGCGAGCAAGTAGCACGTGATCGGTGTGACAGCCCGACACGCAAGGAGCATTCCACAATGGTACGGATCGGCGCACGAGTAGCAAGTGGCCGCGGAAACGCCCAACACACAAGTAGGAAGTAGGCAAAAAGGAAAATGCCACGTATTTCATTCCCATCCCAGGGAGAGGGGAGGCTTCTCGAGATTTCCGAGCTCCTTCAGTCAAGGTGATGGATTCCCAGTATACATGCGTACATTACGTATATATGTATGGTGGGATTAAGGATGGGGGTGGTCAGGATAGGATGGGAAGGAACGGAGTTAGGGTAGACAACGCTTCTCGCGGTTCCGAATAGCGGTCTTCAGGTCAGGATTGGCGGATATTGTGGAGGGGACTTTGACATAGAAAAACTTACGATGTTTTTGAAATTAACGTCGGAGGGGATATAAAATTCATTATTTAATAAAAATCTGTGAATAGTCATAATTACTTAAATCAGGACAATTAGCAAATAATTAATAATGACAGAGAAAATTTGATAGAGGCGGCTGGGCTCTTTACATCAGTAACAACGATTCAACAGATAGCTTTTTAATAAAGACTTAATTGTTATTTTTTATACCTTTGTTACATAATAATCTATTGTATAGTTATATTACATTAATGTATACACAAATAATGTAATAAGATGTGATCTTGCTCAACATTCTAAAATAACGCAATTTAAATAAAAATTGTATTGCTTTTGCGTACTCCATTGAAATTAGTAACACTCAAAGGCGGAGTTACAGGTGAAAAGTGCCCGCGTCGCCGGTGCGTTCTTTCGCCAGACAAAATGACAATCTGTAGACGTTATGATTTGATTGTTTATTCGTAAGCTGATTTAGTAACAGTAATTTATACGTAATGGTGATCTATACAGGATGATAACTAGTACGGCTGAAGTACACAAAACATTATTTAGAAGAGCACAATACTTCAAAAAATGAAATTTCTATTCACGATAATAATACACAATATCACAAGTGGTTCATTTTAATCGGATATTAGTTCTGTTTGTAACGAACGCTTGTTGCTTGGTGTGCTGATGATAAGATTTAAACTAACAAAACCACGACAGCGTGGTTGCACAGTAGTTTATTGTGCGTATTGAGATCCACATAGGTTTGATTTCTACCCCAGGTTGGCTTATCTGATCACACTGGCGTAACATTCGATAAGCAAAGATAGTGTAGAAATGTAGGCGCGATACACCTGCGTAATAGGTTACGGCGCAACGTGCGCAAGAAACTACTACGCAACCACAAAAAACTACAACAATTATTAACTAACGAATGCATCGAAAAATATATTATTAGCTGTTGTAGAGCTTTATAATTTCGTTTTAATTTTAATTTTAATTTTGTTATATTCCACCGATGAAGAATTCATGCGCAGTTTATGGTGTCAGACTTGTAAGTGTTCGAATGTGAGATTAGTGAACCGCTTTGGAAAAAATCGTAGTAGTAAATGAATTCGATTCAAGTGCGAAATCAGTCCTTTTCAGGACTAACCCCGATGGCAGAAGCAGAGTTCGCTTCCGAAACGTCCTGCTACAAAAGAAAAAATTGAGGAAATAAGTCGATCAACTCAACTAATATGAGACCACAGTCACAAAACACACAACACGTTAATGTCATTCTAAAATGAAACTTTGTCATGGTGAAGGTAAATATTCGGTTTAAATAAACGATTTCCTTCCTAAACTCAAAGATCTCCGGACAGTATTACTATGGTGACGTGTAATTCTTATAAACGAATTATCCATTTTCATTAATAAAATAAAACCCTTTTACCTTGCCAACCTATAAATAATAGCTACCTTTGGTCAAATTATTAAATAAAGTTAACCGAGATTAATTGTTTTTCCAAGTTAAAGCTTGAAATACAAGCTGTAGTGAGAGTGATGAATTTCGTAACACATCTCTCAAAATACTTAAATGAGCAAACAGTGGAACATTAGACAGATACCTGAAAATCGGAATGTATTTATCTCGATGAGTATATTTCATAAATTGGTGTGAGCAGCAGGGAAAGAATTTAGTTGAAAATGTGTGTGTGTGTGTGTGTGTGTGTGTGTGTGCGTGCGTGAATGCGTGCTACGTGGCGTGCGTGGTGTGTGTGGGTGTGGGTGTAGGTGGTGTGAGTGTGAGTGTGAGTGTGAGTGTGAGTGTGAGTGTGAGTGAGGTGTGAGTGTGAGGTGAGTGTGAGTGTGAGTGTGATGTGTGTGTGGTGTGAGTGTGAGTGTGCGTGTGGTGTGCGTGTGTCGTGTGCGTCGTGTGCGTGTGCGTGTCGTGTGTGTGCGTGTGCGTGTGCGTGTGTCGTGTGGTGTGTCGTGTGTGTGTGTGTGCGTGTGCGTGTGCGTGTGCGTGTCGTGTGTGTGTGCGGTGTGTGGTGTGCTGTGGTGTGCGTGTGCGTGTGGTGTGATGTGTGCGTGTGCGTGTGCGTGTGTGAGTGTGGTGTGTGTGTGCGTGTGCGTGTGGTGTGTGTGGTGGTAGTGGTGTGTGAGTGTAGGTGTGTGGGTGTGTCAGTGTGCGTGTGCGTGTGAGTGTGGTGTGGTGTGCGTGTGTGCGTGTGGTGTGCGTGTGGGTGTGGGTGGTGTGATGTGGGTGTGGTGAGTGTGAGTGTGAGTGTGGAGTGTGAGTGTGAGTGTGAGTGTGAGTGTGAGTGTGGTGTGGTGAGTGTGTGTGTGTGGTGTGTGTGGTGTGTGTGTGTGTGTGTCGTGATCGTGTGCGTGTGCGTGTGCGTGGTGTGGTGTATGTGGGTGTGGTGTGTGGTGTGCGTGTGCGTGTGGTGTGAGTGTGGTGGTGTGAGTGGTGTGGTGTGAGTGTGGTGTGGTGTGGTGGTGTGGTGTGGTGTGGTGTGCGTGTGGTGTGAGTGTGAGTGTGAGTGTGGTGTGTGGTGTGTGAGTGTGGTGTGAGGAGTGTGAGTGTGAGTGTGAGTGTGAGTGTGAGTGTGTGTGAGTGTGGTGTGGTGGTGTCGTGTGTGCGTGTGCGTGTCGTGTGTGTGCGTGTGCGTGTGCGTGTGCGAGTGCGTGTGCGTGTGCGTGTACGTGTGCGTGTGCGTATTTGTGTGCGTGCATCACATTTCGCGTTTAAGCTTGTTTTCATTTCTTCTGGCGCGGATTGTTGGAGAATTTCAGCGTCGGAGATGATGATACGAGGCCTAATTTAGCGGCAAAAAGTTCCTATTGTAGAATCAAATTTTTTCAATACTGAATAACGTTTGATTTTGTAATAAGAAAATGTAAAAACATCTTTCTTAAATAAAATTTAATTTTAATTTAATTAAATATGACTGAAAATACTTAAATACTGGTATCGGTAATTATAGAGGCGGGAGACTTTGGAATTTTTTTAAGTTAGCATCTGTCTGTTAACGTCCATCTGACATGAAGTTTTTTATATTCATTTTACATAGATTATTATTTCTATTTTTACAATTTTGCCTATTTTCGTTGTGAACGTATTAAAAAATAAACTGCATAATTATCTCAAAAAATTATTATTAAAATTATTTCATTTCTTTTAATTTCCACTTGGTAGGTTGGATGGTAGAATGTTGTTCCACACCAGATATTTTAAATATGCATTTAACTGAATCGAGTCAGATAAGTAATTTGTATACATGCTGTGAGGAGAAAGTTTTTCTTTTATCTTGATTTATTCAAAATCTCACATGTGGGTTATATTAATTTAATAATATGCCCGTAGCTACGAGCAGCTTTCGGTATTCAAAGCTTGAGCTAAATCAACATTTTTTCTCAATCACTCCTTGCATTCATTATTGTATTAACATAGGATTTTTGCATTGTTCTATTTTTTGGGATTCAAGATCATCTAATTTTGATGTATAAAGTTCCTCTGTAAAATATATTAATTTAGTTAAGCACACCTTCCTTTTAAATTTAGTTATTTAACTTATTTAAAATTAAGGGATTAACTTGATAGAGTTATTGACTTCTAGAAATGGGTATGGATTAAATTGAAAATAAGGATAATGTGTATACATTGACACTCCACTTTGCGATTTAAAGGGAAAAATAATTAGCTACTCGATTTTTATTTTAACTGCGATAGTCGTTCAAACGCAAATTTCAAAGCACTTTATGTAATTTAAAAACGGAAATTTAATAATAAACATTATTTATCGTTAACATTGTGCTTGTTATTTTCATTTTAACTTAATTAAAATGCATCGTGATAGCAATAAATTTAACCTGAAGCGTTACCTCAACAAAATAAAAAAATTTATTAAAGTTACGTTATTGGAAAGAATTAATTTATTGTTAGGCATTTCTATTCTTTCTTTTTATTGCAGTAAAACTGAATTTATACAAATTATGTGGTTTGTAAAACTCCCATACGTTATGTTAAAATGGTTTCTGTAGCCAAGGGTATTCGATTTCATGCCTGACTGAATTAGTTAACTTTGTATAGCTCATGAATTTCTCTGAAATGTTACAGAATTAGAAATACTTATTAAGACAAGGTTAAATTCTACGTAATTTTTACACTAAATAAAATATCTATTAAGTCGTACATAAGGAAGGGTTTGGTATTTTGCAGGTTATTAAATTTATTTGCATTATTGATACATTATTTATTAAATAATTTGAAATGTACCTAATTATATTACAAATATTAACGTTCTTGTTTTTATGAGTGTAATGACATAAAAGTAATAGCACTTAATTCAAGAAAAGTGTCCGTTAAAAGACCTAATACCCCAATATTGACACAATCGTCTATAACGCGGCACAGTCAATATCACTGCTAAAATACCAATTATTACATCCTCTTAACGTCTTTATTCCTCTTTGCATGAAATAAGTGATTGTAAGTTATGGTCACCCATAACGAAATAATTACACAAGTTGTGCAAGAATTCACAACTTTGGAAGGAAGAATACTTTGCAGGCATGATTTGTAATTTAATAAAAGAAGTTTTCTATTTTTTTATTTTATTATATTAATTGCAAGATGGATATGAAATTCTTCAAAATCATTAGGACAAAACAGGTGTTTTTTAGCTTAATCATGTTTTTTTTTACGTTTGTACCAACTTTAAACGTATCGAAAGGAAGGGCCTAGTGCAAAAAGTGATAAAGTCACATTTTTTCTGTTTTGAGATTTCCACGCAATCTGTGTTCTAATTCGGTATACTATCAAATGTATTGAGAACTTTTGCTGTAAAAAAGTACGATATTTTTAATAGTCATAAAATAATATCTTCGGAAATTTCAGTACAAAAAGTGCCCCAGTCCACAACAGCATAACAATGCATAAAGTGCCTTAGTCTTACGCGAATATTGGTTCGAGTAAGCAGTTTTAGTGCATTATCTTGTGAGTGCGGAAGACTTACGGCCGGTTTTATAATCATTTTTAAAGTGACTAAAAATTAAAGGAACTTTTAACTCATGTCTGCGTTCTATAATAATTTATAAAGTCACTTTACTGTTAAAGTACCTTTAAGACTTAAAGCCATTTCTTAGACCATTTAAAACATACTTTAACGCAGAAAGCGGACTTTAAGCACGACCTAACCTAAAACTGTTGTCTTTCAATCGTTCTGATAATTTTTATAGTATTGTCATGTTTTCTTCTTCAAGTTCAACTTCTTCAGATGAAGAAATAGTTAGGGCCCCAAGGAGGCGAAAAATTTACAAGGAAAGTGTTAATTATTTAAATACTTTAAATGAAACTGAGTTTTTTCAAAGGTTTCAATTAAGTAAGGTAACAGTTGAAAGACTGCTACAACAAATTGAAGATAATATAAAATTACCGACAAATAAGTAAGTATACATATAAATATGATCATGAATGTAAGAAAATGTGTTTATTGATTTACTTTAGGGTAGTAGTGTTAAACCAATCATTCAATTGCTATTTACGCTAAGATTTTACGCTACAGGTAGCATGATGTTAACTATGGGGGATTTTATGGGCGTTTCAAAAGCTACCTCAAGTTTAATTATTGCAAGAGTAACACATGCCATAGCTATGTTAAAACCTAGATATATAAATATGCCCGAGACTCCAAATGAAATGGCCGATGCTGCAGAATTCTATCGTATATCTCGTTTTCCCCGAGTTGTAGGTACCATTGATTGTACCCATATAAGAATACAATTACCAGGTTTGTAGCATATTTGCTTACACAATAAGTTTTTATTATATACATATCTATAGGAAATCAATATGGGGAAATATACCGAAACAGGAAGGGTTATTTCTCATTAAATGTGCAAACCGTATCAGATGCGAAACTAAGAATCCGAAATATAGTAGCTAGGTGGCCAGGATCAGTGCATGACCAAACAATATTTATTAACAGCTCAATCAAACAATAATTTGAAAATGGTGTTTTTGGCCAGTTTCTACTCATTGGTGACAGTGGTTATGCCATACGCCCATACTTAATGACTCCGTTGCAGCATACAGAGAATGCAGCAGAAAATTTATACAACGAAGCGTTGGTACGTACAAGAAACACTGTCGAACGTCAATATGGAGTTTGGAAACGAAGGTTTCCAATCTTATCATTAGGCATGAGATTACCAGTTGCTAAAGTCATGGGTGTGATAGTAGCAACGGCAATACTGCATAATATGGTTATCGAGATGAATGACAATTTACCCTATCATAATCAAGACGATGATGTGCATGAGAATAATATTATAGAAGATATGCCCAATTATAATAATGTAAACCATGCTGGAAATATGCAACGGCAAATACTAATTAATAATCATTTCGCTCAATTATAATAAGTACAATGTTAGTTTATTACCTAATACTTAATTATTATTAACATTTTAGCATAGAATTAATTAAAAGTACCTATAAAATTACAATTGTTTTCTTTTTATTTCCATTTCAGCTATTATTAGCTCCATTCTTGCTCGATGGTACTCTTCATCCATAACTAACTGTTTCTTTCTATCTTGTCTTTCCTCCTCAAGTGCAGTACTTTTCAGTAAGATATATTTTTCTTTGATATTTACAACCGTATTTTGTTCGTTTACCATCAGCTTCTTGCTTTTTCTTTTTAATGTTTTAGGAGTATAGGACCATCGTTCTTTGCCTAAACGTATCGGTTGTACCTGCGGTGCAGCTGTGATCCCGTCATTTTCATAAACTGCATCCATAGCATTAAATTCATCACCTGTAAATTCTAATAAAATATCATTAAGTCTAGGTGATTTTGAATCGACGATTTCTGTTGCATCATCATCGTAACTGTTGTCTAAACCAGCAACAGTTTTTTTGTTTAAAATGTCTATAACAATGTCATAAATGGCACTTTCTATATCATTTATTAATGGAGGTCACCTCCAGTACCTCTATGTGCTGCCCTGCAATTGGCAGTATACTTTCTGCTACCTGTTTCGATTTCAATTGAAGTAAACTTCTGGTTCGGTTGTAACTGTTGTACTTCGTTAATACTTTATTCCAAGTAGCTTCCTAAAATAGGTAATGATTTGTTGTATATTCATGAATATAGTATTATAGTAAAAGTTTAAACTGATTACCTTCTCTTTAATACTAATCGAGTTTGTTGTTTTGCACTCTAAAATGTGTTTGACTTTTTGAATTTCCTGCACTAAATGTAGCTCCTCTTCTAATGTAAAATTCGTAGAACGATTTCGCTTTTAGTTATTCATTTTAATACGCCACAATAAATTACTTAAAAACTTCCTGTGATGTAAACAACCAATATAAACAACGCAGCTAACTTAAAATAACACCTCAATCTCCATGTTAACTGTTGCCAACACTTGTTTTTTTCATTTTTTACTACTTTAACAAAAGTTACTCACAAAAGGTATTATAAGACCAGCATACTTTAAATAATTCTTAAAGTCACTTTAAAGATAAAGTCTGCTTTTACTAAAGGTGCTTTAACCTACATATTATAAAACTGGGCGTTAGTGTGTTTGGTACTTTGTAGGCGTTTCTTATATAGTCGGGCCGGCGAGAGGTGTCTTATTGCAACGGTATAAACGGGTGGTAGAACGGGATTACAGATAAATTGGCCTTTTTGCCCCGACTAGCCAGCGTATGGGTGTAGGTCAGATGTTGAAAAATTTTGCACATCCAGAATAGTAAATCGTACGTAAGTCAAAATAGGGGATGAAGACAAAATCGGTTCGGTTAAGAATGTTTAGTAGTCAAAGTAAGGGTCGTCGTGCCAAAATTACGAGTACATAGCGTGTCTAAACATACAAAAAACATACGCTTACCTATCCGCAATCAATTCCAGGTGTGTTGGACAGCAACTCAGCAAACTACCTGAAATCGGGCTTCAAAATCACTACACGCTTGTCAAATAAAAGCGTGTTAAACACTCAATAAAGTTACGTTAAAACACCTCAGTGTAAATAATTAGACATTAAATAATAATCAAAACAAAACAAAAAAATAAGCTATAGAATATACTCTAAATGAATTAATACTCAACAAAGAAAAAAAATCAAATAAAAAACTAAATATCAATAACGTTATTACTCAATAATAAAAAAAATAAAACACTAAATGTCGTTAACGCTAAAATTTAATAAACTACCGGTAACTTGCAATTTGCAAAAAGAACTTTTATGTAACACAAAAGGGTTTCCACTGAATTAAAACACATTTATAAAACCTAACAAAAGCTATAATAAAATAATAAAAAAAATAATATAAATATAAACATACGATAATGCGTATAAACAAAGAAAAAAAACAAAAGCTTAATGGGCGACAGGATGTCTGATCAGAATGCTGCTTTACGCCAGTCTAAATGGTTTAACCTATATATATATATATATATATATATATATATATATATATATATATATATATATATATATATAATTCGTGGATAATATACCCACACTACTACAGGGTCAGTTGCCCTTTAATACTAAAATAAATAACAAAGGGTGAAGGCGGAGCGTCAGAACTATAACTAATTACACTGAATAAATTTAAAACAACTTAATTTAACAAAAAAAAAATACGACACCGCTTTCAAACCTTCGTTAACACAAAAAAAAATTCGAAACACACAAATCTTGAAATATTCAATAAAAAAAACAATATTATATTACCTTAAAGTCTAGAATTACACCTCTCCTGTGTTACAATAGAAAATGATGGTCGGTTACTGCTATAACGGAAATGAAATCTTCCTGCTCTGGCAAAATGATGACTAAAATGTTGACTATTGTTCTTTTATACACAAACGATTTCTTGATTTAAACTCGTTAAAATGTTACTGCATAAATTAAAAACTTCTTTTAAAATAATAATAATTTGAGCGTTCAACTTTCTTGTTAACTTAAATCTTTTAATTGGTTTTATTTCCACTAATAATCCAAAATGTTAATAATTCGATTTAAATAACGATAATTTTAATATATTGCGAAAGGTTCTTTATCCTTAAACACGCTTTGTACGGTAAATAAGCGGCACTGCAAGAACGTTGACTTTAAATAAATCCGCAAAAGCGAGAAAAACCAAAGAGGTCACTGAAGCACTAATACAACACGACGATGTCCTCTAGGTAACTTTACGTAAGATCTAAATCGGCACTAGGTATAATCCTTTGGTGATGAACAGTTTTAATAAAATCCCTTTACAGGCCTTTACAGAAGTAGCTAAACTACCCTTACTACACAAAAAAGTACGTTCGTTAAACACCGCAAGGTCCAAAATATCAACGTTCTAAACCACCCCTTAAAGCGTAACAATAAACGTCACCGTAATACTACTCGAGAGCGCAGTCAATTTCAGAATCAAGCAAATTATTACCAAAAATCCATCTTTGAATTTTGAATCCCACTACTCACAAAAAATCATATCTACTTTAATTCCACCAATTAAAAAAACGGAAAGGGAAGATTTAGTACCCCCATACAGAAACTTCGTTTCCATCCGTCAGGGCTCGAGACTTTCAAAAGTTCAAACGTCAGCAGACTTAACGTGCAAAATATCTCTATGTTTTCCTTAAAGTACGAACAATAAGGCCCACATTCAATCTCTATGATTTAAAACCAACATACTCACTAATAAACTGAACAACTATACTTAAGCGTCTTTATGTCGCCAACATGACATCATACACATATAAACCTACACTATTTATTTAAATTACTTAATTTTTAAGGAAATCAAACGAAATAAACGTTATTTACACTTAATATACAACTATATACAAATAAACGTTACTCAAACTTCGATAAACGGGAAATAATAAGGAAAAACAACCTAAATTACGGAATAATAATTCACAAACAAAGAATCTAAAGCTCGCCATACACACTCCATGCCTAAAGGTCGCTACACACGTTAATCAAATTGATCTATAAAACTAAACTTGACAACAAAACAAACAAAAATATATATATATATATATATATATATATATATATATATATACGGAATCTAACTAAGTGAATAAAACTACAAACAAAATTACGCAATACGTATACAGGGTGTTCAAAATACCCTGACATTATGACTCATCTTTTAGTAAAGCATGATTTGATATTTTAAAAACGTATGTCGTTATTGGTTCATATAGTTCGTAATTTTAAATACCAACAAAACATCATCAATGTTTCTAGGTTATTTTCAAATTTAAGCCGCGCTGTCAAATTTAAATATAATTATTGTTCGAATATCTCGGGATTTAGCATCCTAAATGTCTTAAAAATCCCCATCCACTCGTATAAATAAAGTTTAAGCTCTGTTCGCACTTATTCTGGCATGTAAAGTCCACCGAGTGTGGGTAGTCATATGATAAAAATATATTGTACAACTATAAACGATTATCAGAACCGAGACCGGGTCAACAAAATTTCATTTTGGATCTGCTTTACAAATTAATTATATCAATAATTTTCAATAAGAAACGAACGCCCGAATGAAGTGCGAAAGGTTTGGTTAATTGTGGAGGATCGTTTTTAGCCGACAGAACTCACTGCGTCAAAAGATTCAAGACTGTAACTTGGTTATCGAAGCCACTTATAAATAACTGTGTATATATTGATACGTGCCAATATGGCAGAGGCAACAAATTAAAGAATGCCGTGGCTCAGTTCGCCGGAGGCACTGGATGCGTGGGTGTGCCTATTATTAAAGGGTCGTGACAGAGAGGGTTCACTACTCAACCGTAGCTATTTAAACGACCGTTTTGCTCAGAACAGATCGTGCGTAGGGGGAATAAAAGTTTAAAGTAATTTTTGGCGCCAGGAATCACCCCCCAATGGCATCCCGAACCGTTATCCCGACTCCTGAATACACGGTGGTGCAGTGGATGAGTAAGGAACTATAGGAAAAGTGGAGGAAGAAAACAACACCAAACAAAACAACTACAGTAGTGTAGTAGATGTAAATTGAATAGGAATCTTTGATTACTTTTTCAAAACTGTGTCGAACTTATTCTCACAAAACAAAAAAATAGATTAACATTTCAATTTTATAAATGCTACTAACAGCCGAAGTAATACTACTACGATTCAGAATAACCCCAAATTTGACCCATATACCAAATAAATAAAAACCAATGTTTATAGTACTTTAGCAAGTTGCTGGGTAAGTATACGCAACCGAAAACCAATTAATTCTAGAGTAAATTTTAAATAATTAACTGGAAACGTTCCCTTTGCTTAATGAAAGACCTTTCATTATGTGCACCGAAAGAAAACATACATTCCCGCTACCACAAGCGTTTTAGGTAACACAACAAAAAATTGTACAGAATAGTGACTAACAATTGCTGCAACTTACACAAAAATTATCATATAGATAAGTAATTCTTATTGAAGTTTACAGAAAACACATTATTATTTAATTAATTAACCACTCATTTAAAGCGGTGACAATAAAGAAAAGAGGAGCGATTCAGTTGGCCCGCGTTGTTTATTTCTGAGAAAACAAATTCATTAACCAAATATTTAGAAAGAAAGGGAGCCAGAAATAAATAATTGAGTTACTAAATCTTCCTCGCAACCTCGTTTTGATTAAAAAAAATCTTTTGTGAGAAAAGAAATATTCAATTATACTTAAATAATGAAACTCGTCTGTTGCGCAGCTAGCATTTACAATAAAAATAAATGGTAGTGTGAAGCCCAATACGTAAACCGATTAATAAGTAGGGTTGTAAATATCACCTCAATCAGATAATGAAACTCCCTTAATTGCAGAGTGTAGGCTTAAGAAGGTAGTACGATATTAAAGCAACCATAGCAACAGCTGTTAACTAGAGGTTATTGATCATACTTGCAGATACCATTTAGTTAAGGTGAGCATTTATACGGTCGTTAACCCTAAGAGAGTTCTATACCTTAATTCATATACAGTAATGGAGGTGGTAAACAAAATAATACAGATAAACTTTCTGACCTTATTGGATGGCGACAGTTCTTACCCTAACGATGGGGTCGCAAGAAAAGCAGGTTCAGCTCTCCCGGTATGATATGTCCAATGGTTTGTTCTAGAGTAGCCAATCCAAATTCCCATTTAAGTAACCGTAATGTTACACATGAAGAATAGTAGGTTCGTAAGAAGAATAATTTTTCCTTCCAACTCCCCAAATCGATTGATAATCGCTAAAAAAAGTAAGGGTAGGTGAGCACTAAGATTAGAGAAGTTTACAAGCTTATACTTGTAGATTATATGGGTTCCGTTCCCTAAGAAGGAAGATTTTAAGTTAGTACCAAATGAGAAAAACTGTAATTCTTACCCCTTATTGGACATGATTCAATTTTGTCTAAAATCCGCAAAGCTTGCGATCAATAGGAATAGAAAATTTGGTAGGAATTCCTATTGTTTTGAAATCTTTTACTAGCATCCGAAATAATTTCGTTTATTAGAGAAAGTGTAAAAGAAATCACAGAATTTTCGTAGCGTCTCCAATATGGCGGAGAAGAAAGTGAAATATTTTTGTCAAAATCGAATTTGTGATCTATTAGATGTATATTCAATAAAAAATTTTTCCATTGGCTATTTGACACATTAAACATCGCCCTCTTACGAGAATTTCGTAAACTAGCCTAAAGTATTGGTGTTTACAACCATTGCATAATACAGTGTTTGGCTAGACGCCGACAGATGCCATACCTATTTACTTCTGGTAAAAATTATTAACATAACCGGATTTTTGTTAAATTACACAACTGAAGACATGTAAATTCCTGCAATGTTTTTCAACACTGAGTGTACGAATTGTGCGTTTAGTACATATCGACAAGAAGTTAAAATAGATAATTGTATAGCAATTAACTGAGTTATGCACAAATGAATTTTGAAAAAACTGGATTCTAATTTTTGCTTTAAATTCAAGTATTGGACAACTTATAATTAAAATTCATCACCTTCACTTTTACTATCATCTTCACTCAACTCTCCGACATTGATTACTAGAAGATTTACCATTTCCTCAGCTCTTTTTTGAACGTCCCACCACTGGCTCATTTCCTTTTCAGCATGTAAAACACATTTTTGCCACAGTGCTCCAGTTACTTGGTTTAAGGAATCCTTCCATACCGATAAAACATTCTCGTCCCTGAAGCCCTGTCTTCCAAGGTTTTTGTTGTAATACTGTTTACAATTTGCCCATATTAACTCGATAGGGTTGAATTGGTAGTGATACGTAAAATTTGATGTCCCCATTGATGAGCGATTTCATCAATTGCATATATTTTTGGAACTTGTAAATCCTTGGCAATTTGTAATAATTTCACTTTCAGCATATCATTCGAAAGGGGAATGTCGTGTTTTCTTAAAAATTGAAGATCTTCTTTCTTCCAACTACTTGAAGGTAATTTTTCTACTAATGTAGAATGATAACTGGCATTGTCAAGAATTATCAAACTTGGCTTTTCTAAATTTGGTAAAAGCTGTTCTTGAAACCATTTTTGAAATAAATAAGCGTTCATATTATCGTGGTAGTCTGCTGTCGTACTTTTACTGGAAAATACCAATGATGAATTATGTATAAAACCATCCTTGTTGCCAGCACTCAGTACGATAGAACTAAAATTTGTTCAGTTAAAAATATTTTTAACAAATCGGACTATTTTAATTACCGTTTCCCTTCTCCTAGCGCTTTGTTTCGAATGCTTCCTTGACTAAAAATCCACATCTCATCCAAACGGACAGGATCGTAACTAATTTCAACTTTTACTAGCAAAATATTTTCGCAAAAATGTTGCTCGAGCATCAGCAATATGAACCTGCTCTATTAAACGCCTTCTTCCATCGTCAACTTTGAATTCAAAACCAATTTTGCGTAACAATTGTTTCAAACTCGTTTTACTGCAGATAAATATTTTATCTTCAGTTTGAAGTTTTTCGATAGTAATATGTGAGACTAAAATTAAACAATGATTAACTCCATTTCAACAATAATTTCTGAATTATTTACCTATGTTTTTTGCAGTGAATCCGGAGCCGACTTCCCAGATTCTAAATCGAAAGCCATTCTTGCTTTTGTCCGAGTTACGGTTTTCTCGGAAATGCCGCATGCGAGAGCAGTTCGCTGCAACATAATATTACATAAACATAAATTTAAATAGTGAAAATTATTAGCGTACCTGGATAATAGAAGTTAAAGGTAAAATTTGCCCCTTTATCGCGTTCCATCTGGAAATAGTGCAGTATATTCATTAACATTACTTGAGTTTGGCTTTTCAAAGATTTACCTTTAATGACTGCAAAATAAATAAATGCATTCAATCAATTGGAAATACATTTTCCATTATAAACTTTCCTCGTAATAGTGAATATTAATAATAATAATGTTGAAAAAAACTGTTGTTTACAAATGCAATAGAAACTAATAAATTACGAAGCGAAAGATAAATTATTATAACTACAAAACACGATGCGATTATACGAAACGAAATATGAAGAATAATTTGAGGTTAAATAGCGAAGAAGACATCTGACAGCGTCATGTGCTTTGACTTTAGAATCGACATACGTTTTTAAGTCCTGCATTTAAAATATATAGCAGACGTATAAATTCTAACCCGTCTTTCTTTAAGTGGGAACTTCCATTGTGCAATAATTTATTATAAAAGATTACTAGAAAATTAACAGATGCAGGTCGGTATTTAAGATTAAGGATTTAGGGAATGTGAAACATAAAACATGACACGTATTTTTAGAACTTTATGAAATGTGGGAAGATTTTTCTGACTCTGAAAGTGACTAAGTCCCAGAAACAGATAGTAGCATTGAAAGTAGAGATAACGATCCTATTGAAATACAGCTAGCTAAAACTATTCGGAATGGTAAGTACTAGTAAAAAATATGACATGCAGTATGTTGTTCGATATTAGATGATTCCAGTGCAAGTACTAGCAAAGGGGGCGATGGTTATCAGAAAAACGAGTCTCTACCGAAAGAAAACTTAGAAAAAAACGTTGTCGTAAAGAAGGGAAAGAAGAGAAATGTTAATAAAGAGTCGTGGAAGAAAGTAAAAGCCAAGAACGCCAGATTTTTGTAAACCAATATAAGCCATGATACTATACCGAAATGTAGATGCAAATGTTACGGCAAGCTAACTCCTAAGGAACGACATCAGATATTTAACAGGTATATGAGTTTATCAAGTCAGGACGAGAGAAATCTTTATTTACAAGCATGCATGCAGTCAGCTAATAAAAAACGTCGCCGACCACGAAAAACTGAAGATGAGTCTATAAGAACACGAAGAACATTTAAGTATTGTGTTCAAATAAGTAAGAGGTCCCAAATTTTGTGTCAAATGGCGTTTTCATGGAATTATGAGATCCAAACTTCCCAAAAAAGTGCGTAATTCTACCAGACCTAAAGACCTGTGGGGTTTACATACTATTAAACCAAACAGATTGAATCAAAGTGTGATAGAAGCTGTTAGAAGATTCATTACTGACCTTCCAAAACGTGAACCGCACTACAGTAGGTCAGATAATAAGTTACGCAAATATTTGGATTCAAATTTGTCGGTAGTGAAACTCACATACTTTACTTAGAGAAAAACCAAGAATACAAAATTGCTTACGAATGTTTCGCAAAATTTTTAATGAAGACTTGTACTTATTCTTTGGCAGTCCGCGAAAACCTATATGCAAACGTTGTACAGAACTGACTATTTCTATTAAAAAGGCCGAATTGCAAAAGGAAGAAGAAAAGATGAAGGTGTTACAAATTGAAAAAGAAATAGATTGCCGACGAGCTGAGTTCTTTCATACATCCCTGTCAGAAATGATCAAAACTACCGATTCAAAGGTGTTAGCAATATGCTTCGATTACCAAAGAAATCTCCCCGTACCCGTAACCAACATTAGTGACGAGTACTATCTTCGGCAGCTATGGCTACATAATTTTGGAGTGCACTGCATCAGCAATAATGAAACTGTTATGTACATGTATACGGCGAATTTTACTCATAAAGGCCCCAACGCAGTAATAACATGCTTGGATGATTTTTTTAATTGTGTATCGCTTGTTATCGAATAACCATTTGGAAATCTCTGTGAAATAAGATTTTCCAAAATTACGAAAAGAATTTTTTTGGAAAGCACAGCGTTATTGTAAAAACGCTGGAATACGTTACTGTTAATGGTCAGTATGCTGAAAAATAAAATGTTGGTCCTACAACTACTTGCTTCCATAGCTAGGTAAATAACATTTAAAAAAATCCTCGTACTAACAGATTTACATCTTGCGCGATTAATGAAATTCTCCACCATGGCTTCTGCATCTGTATCATGTGCTATCTCACTGAGAATCGCAAAAAGGTCGTGCATCAAACTGCTATTGCACGCTTGCCAAGTCTCGAATTAGAGAAGGCTGGAACGTTTCTAATGCAGTTACGTAGGACTCTCAATACGCGGCAACAATCGACGAGAACCACCAAAAAGACCAAACGTGGACGAAGCACTCACGCACTCACGCACTCACACACTCACGCACTAACGCACTCACGCACTCACGCACTCATGCACTCACACCAACTCACTACTCACCACCACCACCAATCACATACCATCTCACCACTAACTCATTCTGCTGCTCACCACTCACCACCACACACACACGCACGCACACGCACGCGCACAGCAACGCACACGCACACGCACACGCACACGCACACGCACACGCACACGCACACCCACACTCGCACATGCACACGCAGACGCGCACGCGCACGCACACGCACACGCACACGCACACGCACACGCACACGCACACGCACACGCACACGCACACGCACACAAACTCACGCACGCACACGCACACGCACACGCACACGCACACGCACACGCACACGCACACGCACAGCACCACGCACAAGCACACGCACACGCACACGCACACGCACACGCACACGCACCCGCACACGCACACGCACACGCACACGCACACGCACACGCACACGCACACGCACACGACACGCACGCACGCGCACGCACACGCACACGCACACGCACGCGCACACGCACACGCACGCACGCGCACGCACACGCACACGCACACGCACACGCACAAGCACACGCACACGCACACGCACACGCACACGCACACGCACACGCACACGCACACGCACACGCACACGCACACGCACACGCACACGCACACGCACACGCACACACGCACACGCACACGCACACGCACACGCACACGCACACGCACAGGCACACACAGCGCCACGACCACGCCCACGCACAAGCACAGCACACGCACACGCACACGACACACGCACACGCACACGCACACGCACATGCACACGCACACGCACACGCACACGCACACGCACACCACACGACGCGCACGCGCACGACCACACGCACACGCACACGCACACGCACACGCACACGCACACGCACACGCACACGCACACGCACACGCACACGCACACGCACACGCACACGCACACGCACACGCACACGCACACGCACACGCACACGCACACGCACACGCACACGCACACCACCGCACACGCACACGCACACGCACACGCACCGCACGCACGCGCACGCACACGCACACGCACACGCACACGTACACGCACACGCACACGCACACGCGCACGCGCACGCACACGCACACGCACACGCACACGCACACGCACACGCACAAGCACATTCACACGCACACGCACACGCACACGCACACGCACACGCACGCACACGCACACGCACACGCCCACACACACGCACACGCCCACGCCCTCGTACGCGAACGCGCACGCGCACACGCACACGCACACGCACGCACACGCACACGCACACGCACGCACGCACGCACGCGCGCATGCACGCATGCACACACACACACATCGCATAAATTTACCATATTTAAAAAAACAGTGTTAGAAATAATCAAATAAGCACGAGGGCACCCTCTTCACAATACTTGCTGATTAGTAGAGACAAACGAGGATAGTCGCGGTAAGAATTACACAATGTTATTGAATTAATATCCAATCAATTTCGAACTGTAATTAATTTATATCGAATGAATCAAGATTGCAGTGAATATTAAGCTATTTACAATTTATAAAATATGTACGGAAATACGCATCAAACTAAACTTTAAGTGGAGATGCTGTAATATACGTGCGTTCACTGCAAAAGTCTACAACAAATTTTAGGCATAAGCGAAATTAATTGTAGGAAAATTAACATTCGGGAGGTAATGGCTTTGATTCACGTTAAAGTCTGCATTATGTGCAGCTATTTAGGCGAATGCTGGTATGGTAACTTTCCTCTCAGAACCCTAACTCCACTCCTTTCGATTCTGTTCTAACTCCACCTATCCATAATCCCACCATGTATGCATAGTTAATGTGTGTATGTTGGGAATTCATCATTATGCCTGATGGAAATTTTCATTGATTATTTAATAATGTAACTACGTTTTTATCTTGTCTTAATTAAGTATAACATCTAGTTATTAATGTTCTATACTTTACTACAGCTATCTATTAATGGGAGATTATTTGTATGATTGTTTTAGTCAGGTCCAGGTAATAATATCAACCAAGACGTGCTTGGAATACCCTGCAGTCCTGAACAAATCCCTCAGATTATAGCAAGGCTATGAACATGATGTTCAAGTAACAGCATCCCCTTCTTTCAGAAAACGAGGTAAATGAGGTGGCCAGTGGAGCGGTGTGTTGAATGTATACGCTACAGAGTTTACCTCTACGATCATTACTTCCCTCTGTAACAGTACATATACATCTGGAGCAATTACATGGTCTATTAATTAATTAGCTATTATTTTTGCTGTTTATTCAATGATCTTTCAATGACCGTAAATAATGTAACATCATGAACCGTACTTTGCTTTACTTGTTCTTTGGAAAATTCACAATAATGTTTTAATGTGTTATAAATAATACAACAGCAAAAACGAATGCTTACGACACTATTCTATTAACTATTTAGATTATAAGTGCAATATAAAGTGTTTTATAGCGCGCTTATGGAAGTGCTATAAAACACCAATACGGCACGTATAATATACGAAGTTTTAACTGCGCTCTCTTAAAAAACGTATCTTGAATGAAATTGTGTTAATATTTAAAAATAATATCCACTTAAAAAGAATTGTATTTTATTTATTGTAAATGTTAAAAACACAATCTTTACAATTTATTATATTAATTCCAGACTTATTAGTTGGTGTTAATATCACTAACGTTAGATATATTTACGTTACTTGTAGTTGTATTTTCACCCAATATTTTCATTGCTGTTTCAATGTTCCCTTCTGCCACTGAATTACTTTTCCATCCACCATGTCGTTTAACCGTAAGCTGTTACACGTCCAAACCGCACTAGGCGTCGTGTACGCTTACTAGTATAAGCGGGTTGCCAAGCCAGCTAACAGAGAGATGGGCGTGGTCGAAATAATAAGTAAAATGAATGATTAATACGCTCAAACACCTTACACCTAAATTCAAACAGCTCAGTCCGGGAAAATATGTCTCTAGGCGCCACCACAATCGAAACTTTGCTAAAATAATTGTGTTAATTAACCCTACTTGATTGTGGAAAATAGGATTGTGCTTACTCAGTAAACTCTTACAAGAGGGTCCTAAAACAAACACTCGTCCAAAAAAATTCAACTCAAACTCAAATATATTTAGTACTACCCAGGTTATTAGAAACTTTTTGAATACACCTCGTATACCAAAACTTCCAAAACAAAATTTATCACTCAAATTCAACTGCATTCACGTAACCAACAGTTATATTTTCTACGTATCCCTCGTATACATATAAAGTTAAATCTCTACTTATTAATGAATAAATAGTTCTTCATTCAATGATCGATAATTAATTTTTAAAATTTCTAACATGAACGATATCTTTTAAATTTAATTTAATTTTTATAATACTTCTGAATCGTATTTGACATTCGTAAATATGTAAGTTCAAAACTCATCTCTCTTAGTTATACTTAATGAAATTTTAATTAACAGCTGATCCGTTATTAGTGTATTGCGTTAAAAGAAACTAACATGAAAATTTTTGCAATCAACCTGGCAAACATAACCTTTCAGGTTGTTCATTAATCTTAACCAAAATATGCAAAATCTACATTTTAACTTGTCAAAAACTAGGTCACCAATTAAGTAAACGTCACAAATGTATCTCATAACTGGCTAAATAAACAACAGAATAAAAAGATAACGATAAATATATATATTGTCCTGCATAAAATAATAAACAAATGTTTACATACACAAAACAGCGTGGTTGAAAAACCACTGTCAATACAAATTTGTGTTTTTGCAAAAATTCTTAATACTAAAACAACCAATACAACATAACTCGAGACCGATTATCTTTTTCCTTCACCACTAATTAAAAATTACCCAACAATACGCAAATTACAACTAAACAAAGAAAAGATAATCGTGCTCTACTGAATTTTCAAGGTTCTTAAATGTAATTCTTACTTAAAGAATTGTCCATTAATCCTACGCTTTTCTTTCTTCTTTCTTCCCGTAAATCAATTATTTGTAGTCCATTTGTATTCCTTAGGTTGCCTGAAGGCACATAACAAATACTTCACAAATCCACAACCACTTATTCCTTTCTGCACTCGCGATTAGTCCAACTATGCGAGGTTATTACTCCAATAAACCGTAATAAACTATACACGTTTGGTTGCCTCTTAAAAAGTTTCTCGCAACATTTAGGACAATTTATTCCTTCCTTAACACAAATAAACTTTTAATGTCACATAAAATTACCTTAACATTGGCTTAATTTACTACCAATACTTCGCTCACTTAAAGGTGGTTCCATAAATAATTTTAACTAAATACCGGTACAAGCTCACGCGCCGCACAACAACACTATAACGTAACAACGGTTAACTTTTTATAAATCTGCTTACACACTTTTTCTTTTGAAGCACAAAAACTGATTTTATCTTCAATCTCAATTTTATTAATTGTTTTATTTATGAATGTCTTATACGATTCATCCCCTTTCGGGTTACGCAGTTGTTTAAACAATGACTGCCTTCAATATTATTCACAAATATAACTCCAACTTAACCCATTCTAATTTCACACATCACCTCGCGCGCGTCTCTCACCGAGCTCTCACCAAAAAGCAACAACCAAAAAGTTTCCGTCAATCTCGGACTTTCCTATTTATACCTTAAGCCATCCATCTTTAAACATGTCCGACTTCCGCGCTATATTCACCAATGGTATACACTCAAACTTTATTAGTGCCGTCTGATGCTACCATCTGTACAACCACGCTTATAACTACAATACATCGCCATGTTTGTTTTTACCTGCAAATTTTACAATCACTTTATGGAGAAGCCATTTTTCGTCATCACATTCATTCAGTGGCCACTCTGGACCATTACACAACTTTCAAAGTTTATCTCCCACATGCGCTCGATCTCCTTCCGCAACATTTGCAAAAATAAGTACAGTCTAAAGTCTCAAATCCCATATACATACACGTATTCTTAAAACTTATTGCACAACATTACGAGAACTTTCTGAAATTAACAATTAAACATACCCAACCTTTTTCTACATATTTTCTAAAACATTCTACACTTATACACTCACATCTTCCGGTCAAGATTACTCCTTTATCCTCCAACATTCCATTCCTTACAGTAGCAAAATAGTAGCAAACATTATCGTCCCATCGACAAATTTCTTTTCACATTTACATTCATCAGAATCTACTTATTCCAACACCAATGTCTCTATAATATTCAAATACACGTATCTACATACTGAATAATATTTCTCCTAAATCTCCAGTGGCGTATCACCCACCCACATACATTATGCATATACACAAAAAATTTTTTTTTTCGTTCAAACTCAAAACACGTAATACACGTCATTATAACATCCTACATACAGGGTGCGTCAACGCAACCTGACAAAGCAGATCTAACCCAGAATTTGCCAAAAGAGACGTTGAAGAACGTCTAAAACAATGCTCAATGTATTCTCTTGCATCTTGTAGCTTCTAAAATGGGACAATTTCAGATATATATTAATACCAATGAGAGAGTTGATTCACGTATTATTTCTAAATGCAATAAAAAATCGGTTATGTGGACAACTGCAAGGTCTAAGCTGAATATATTTCCAATAGCATCTGTCATATCGATACCAATATTGTTCCCGGAGGTAATAAAGAATTCTCCTTTATATATAACATTTTCTTGTAACATGTTTCTTAATTCGGCTCTACTGCATGCACCTGCTATGGCAAAAATCAGTAACACCTTAAAAAATAAGTATTTATTGGGTGAAATAAAGAAAAAAGCATAAAATATACCTTTAAATGAAGGTAGATTCCATTCTCCGCATTTTGCAAAGTATCGATATTTGTTCCTTGATCAAGATCGTTGATTTTTTCGGTTTGTATCCCTCTGATTTTCTTTTAACGAATAAATTTGAAAATCTCTTTATATGAATATTTTTTGTTATTGATAATTCAGTTCTTATCTTCATAACGAAAAAGGCTTATGACCTTTACTGAGTTCGTTAAAATAAGCTAATAGCACTTTTTCAATGGTTATATCCTTAACGTTTTTTTAGTTGCCCCATTTTTCGTATTTTTTAAATGCTGCAGTATACTGCTCACGTGATTTTTGTGGCACAAGGAGTGAAATAGCCGCAGGTGCCATTTGTTCAACATCTGCAGGTACCTGATCGTCTGAAAAACTGATTTTGGACTAGCTACAGAACATACATCTGTCACTAATATTAATATTAATACAGTAAATAAAAAAATAAATGCAACGTTTTAGACGGTAACTCCTTCCAAAGGTCCTGTTGCAGGAATCATCTCTAATGTTGAAACGAGTATATTAGCCATTTTCGATCTCCTGAAGCAGCCGAAATCACGAAACTACAGGAATACTACGTAGAGCAAGCAGGATTATGCTGATTATCAAGCCTTAAAAGAATCACGTAGAAACAAAGTACATCAAATTTTACCAGCAGATGAAGGACGAGTTACTGTTTGAATGGATAAAGCTGACTACATAAACAAAGATAATAGTTTACTAAACCATTCTTCTTACATAGAAATATCATGAAATCCTAATAACAAGTTCAAATTATTATCAACGAAACTGTTGAAAGAATCAAACTTTCCAGCCGGAAGAATTAAGAAATTAACACCACAAGATCCTGTAATACCAAGACCCAACAAACTGCGTATGTCGAAATACCTAAATACTCTACCTTGACTTTTCATTGGTTTGAGTAATTCCTTTATAAAGAATTCAGAACATTTTATTGAGTTGATTGGTAAGTTAACATTAAGTCCAAATGATTTATTAATTAGTTTTGGCATAGATTCTTGATTCACAAAAGTACCAATAAATGACACATTACTATTAGGAAACCTATTCAACTACAATGAGATCAAATTATTTAAACATTGTCTAAGTACATCATTCTTCTTATTTAATGAGGAGTGTTACCAACAGTTAGATGGAGTAGGTATGGGATCTCCTATGTGTCCATCGATTGCAAATTATTTTATGGAACATTTCGAAGAACAGGCTCGAAATAATGCACCCAAGAAACCGAAACTTTTGCATAGATATGTTGATGATATTTTTCAAACATTCAACACACAAACATTAACTTTACAATAGAAAAAGAAAAGATAGTTGTCTTCCAAGAAAACCTAATGGACTCCACCACATATTCCGTATATGGTAATCTAACTCATCCATTGTATTAATGCTTCATCATACCATCATCCAGCACAAACGTTTATTTAGTACGATACAAACTTTATACAACTATGACACAAAGGTTTGTCATCCAGATGAACTACAACATGAATTAAACCATCTCGAAAAGGTCTTCATAAATAATGCCTTCACAGACAACCAATTAGAAAGTCATTTTAACCAAGACGAACGACGCTTACGGATGATAAATCTACAACTTCAAATAAGTTTGCAATTTTACCTTTCCTTGCAGATACAACGAATAAAATTGGTAAAATGTTACAAAACCATAATATAAAAGTAACTTACAAGAGTAGCATTAAAATTCGATATCTTCCAAATTTTGATAAAGGCTAATTGCCATTACATACATGTGGTGTTTACGAAGTACTACGTTTTTGTGGTAAAGTCTACATTGGTAAAACTGGAAGAAGCCTTGATTACCAGGTTAACAGAACACAAAAGTGAGTTACGCTTGCTTCATCCTACTAAATTAGTAATTGCTGAACACCTTAGACACTCAACACAATATAAATTTTAAAAACACGGGAATTCTGGCTAATGATAGAATTGGTGTACAAAGAAGATTCGAGAAGGTATTAAAATTCTGAAACATCCTAACAACTTGAACAGTAATAATGGATATGAACTTCCCGGTACCTGGATGTCCATTTTGAAGAACTGAAAGTTTACAACAGTGATTTAACTTTAATTCTCTAGTTACCTTGTCAACATTTGTCACTTTGATATTACGTTAAAAATAAATAGAGTTATTTAGTATGTGGAATGTTATACAATTATTTTACTTTATATCTTATTGAACGCCAAATGTTTTTAGCCCTATTTCTTTTAACATACGTAAATGTTATCCATTTCTTTTAAGAGGATTAGTTACGAGGGAGGTAGAGATTTGCCCGGAATTTTTATTGTAGCAATAGCCACAATAACAAAATCATTAATGAAACACATTATTTTTCAAAATATTAACCTGCCTTCAAAATGCGTTTATTCGATGTCTCAGACAGCTTGCATATTGCAGTGGACAAGAAGTTCTTTTCTTGCGCACGCAGCCAAGTTTGCACGTCTTCAATTACCTGCTCATCTGACGTAAATTTGTGTCCTGCCAAGTACCTACTTAATTATTAATTTACGCCTTTACTTAATCGCCTCAGTCGTTTGGTTCTTATATCTGATTTTACTCGTAGAAGTAGTTGACTTCAATATTGTGTGTTTTGTTACAAAATGTACTGACCTCGAATGTCTCAGAACAATGTCCATCACCATTCACCATTTTTGTTCTTATTAAGGTGAATTAGAAAGAACAAAACCTTCACCATGCATACTTTTTTAATTTTAAAACGGCCGTTTAAGAAATTGAAATTAAAATTAATCAAGAATGCGTGACATGTTTCGACCTAACAGCTCATCTTCCAGCTTAAGTTATGTAAAAATTTGAATAGCTGTAGAACCACTTGACAAAAATTTCGGGTACTATACTTACATAAGTCGTCAGCTGTATAATAGAACTAAAATCTAAAATATTGTGTTAAAGTTAAATTAAACATTATCGTAAGTGAAGCTAAAATAATTATTGTGAGGTTAAAATGAAAACCATACAGAAAATACTTACAGAAAAATTATTTAATATGTTTAGAGATTCTAATGTAAAAAATGTAAATTGTTAAAGGAGTAAACAACATATCTGACTCTGATTTGACCACGTACGTTCAGAAAATAATGGGGAAACAACGTGTTTAAATGTCCACGTTGTGACCATTATGAGTCATTTTATAAATTACGAAATTTGACTATGGCAAACCTATCGGTAAAATATCGAACTGTAGTGTGTAGATGATTTCAAAATTTCTAGTATCAACTTTACTACCTTCTGCAACATCGGAAAATTTGTTTTATCTCATGAAGACCTCTTACTTTGACAATTTGATATACATCCGTTTAAACTTTTATTAATGAACCCTAGTATACCTTTATGCTAAGAAAACTGTCATTCCCGTACGCCCTATTGTTTCCTTGTATAACACTACCATTTAAAAGATTTCTGAAATCTGTCCTCAAGTTTTTTTCTCTTATTCTATTACCAACTCTTGCCAATGAACTTATAAATTTGCCAAACTCGCGCTTAGAAATTTCTATCATTGGTCATAGTTAATTTGTTTCCTAGTATCCCATTTGATGACTTCCTCAATATCCTCTTAAGCCTACTGGATGGTTCAAAAAATTCAAAACATTTTGAGTATTTAAAATATATAATTATTAGGTAGTAGGTGCGTTTTTTAAATTTCTGTTAGAAGTAGCTCCTTTAGTTTTATTTATTTTAATACATATTTTTGTGATGCGTTTTTACTTGATACTTTGTTCTCAAAAGAATTTTAGCAATGTGATTTTTCCTACAACTTACACGATGAACCAACAATCTTCAACACTTATCAGAAAAATGGTAATATCTTTGGAATGACAAGAGATATTAGTTCCCGGTTTTGATAGGTCAACACGTCATCTTAATTGGCTTTTTGTACGCCGGTTAGGGTTATAGCATTTTATTTGAAATTACTCAGAAAAAAATCATAAATAGCGCTAGGTGTTACATACCGCCCTCTAGTTGCCTATTAAAAAATTAGGTGTTTTTATTTGTTTCTGGAATCTACCTTTAACTTTCTTTGCATGGATTCTACGTTTGTGAAAATCGATTCAAGCATATGGAAGTTACAGTCTTTTTATGTCAACGAAAGAGCACTTCCCCACCACTTCAGAATAGATGATACAGAAAATGACCAACAGAATTTAGTTAAAATAAGGACAGCAGTTTCAAAAATTAATATTTTTTACCAACTTAAATTAGTGAATATTTCGTAAAAAATGCAATTATATTTTGTAAGTGATAGATTGCCACACTTGACGGAAAAATATGTACCCAAAAACATTTTTAATCATTCTTTTAGGGCCGATTTTGTTATAAGAATTTTTTCCCCAAATTCTAGGACATACGGTTTCTGAGATACGGCCGGTCGCCACCCTTAATGAATCACCCTGTACGATAATATCAAATTTACAACTGAGATATAATCAGACCACAAATTAAAATATCTAGATCTAACGATCACCAGATATGACCAATTTCTAGATATTGGTATCTACAGAAACCCTATTACCACTGGTTCATAGATTACAAAAAGCTTACCTCTCAATAAACTCAATTAATATCATATGTTTTTTAGCAAAGAATAATGGGTACTCCATGTCCAAACTACTTTAACTTTGGAGAATTCTGTTGACCCTTAAACCAAATGCTACTCATTACTGTACATAGGCCCTGATTATTAAAAATTAGAAATATTGTATATAAATTCAATCTGCACATAAATTTTTCATCAAAACCGAATATTGGTTCTATGATTGTCCCTAACAAAGATATTGCCAACTGTCTAGAACGTTCCGGTGTCTATCAACTAACATGTGGATCACGTTTAACTTCCTTCCTGAGTTACCCAAACTGACAGGAAACTCAAAACACGCATTTCTGAACATTTCAAATCCATTAAACACATTAAACCTAAGTCTTACTGTGATCAACATACTGTCACCACTGGCCATAGCTTTCACTGTACTGATAACTTTGAATGTCACGTGTTGTTGAAATCTGTCGCCGATTCCTTTTTTGAAATATTAGGACATTTAAAATGTTATATGTAGAAATTGTCGGAGGAAATTATTTGTTTTGTTGTATTAGATTATTGAAAATTTAAGTATATTCGAGTATAAAGTTTGAAAGCACTAATTTAGTTACGAACTACTTTATTTAGCGATGTTTGGATTTATTGCAAATTGGGGTGAGATGTATTTTCCAGTCTGGTGGTAATGGAATGTATACTTTTCGGTTTCTTTGTTTGTAAATAAATTCAAATTTAAAATTGCGATTAAGTTTACGCGTATTCTTGTTCTTAATGTAGTGAAGGAATCAATGAAGGCAGTTTAATATTTTTAATAAATAGTGGGTAATATTGTTTTTAAGTAATCGTTAATTCATAGTTTGGTTGAGTTGAAACTACGACATAGGGAATTGCTTCATTGCAGTTAAACTGACTTTTTAAAACGTTGGCGACTATATGAAGTAGAATTCGTTTCTGAAATTAGTTTAAATAGAGAAATATTGTGGCTTTTATAATACGTTGGTTTAGAGTCGATTTTTTAAAGTTTAGAGGCGACGAAAACGGATTATGTTACAATACCTTTTCGAAATTTCGTGACGGTGCAAATTAATGCTAGTGACGTATTTTTCGACCCGGTTTCCGAAAATCAGTTCGTTTTTACCGCGCTTCGGTTTGAAAGAATTGTTTTTTATGATTGGTGATTTGGCGTGAAATGCAGGATAGCGAAATCTGTTAAATTTAGTAAGGTAATCTAAGTCGAGCTGCATACGAGAGAAGTTGGAGTTGAGGTTTCGATCTGGAAAGTTGAAGTAAAAACAACTGAGGTGTAGTGCGAATTATTGTGATTGTGGGCCTCGACGGCCCCCGAAGATTTACAATTTAGCCTTGTGCTGGTCAGAAGAAAGAAGCACCTTTTGCTTAACTTATAACTGACGTCGGCGCCAAGGGTATAGCAAATTTTATGATTTGTATTAAAAACTGTCTCGAGTTCATTGATCTGGATTTATTGAAATGATACCGAGTGCTGAAAAGTCGCACGGGCCAAAGAAAATCCAATGGAAAACCATAAACTCTCGAATTCCCTTTTCCCTAATTATTTTAGATAAAACTCTAGAGGAACTTTTCATTAAAGAATTGAATTCTCTATCAGATGAAATTATTAAAAATATTTTTCCCGCGACCACATGTAAAAATGACATATAACACACATACTGTGAAAGTCACAAATATCACTCTAGAATTGAAAAGTAAAATATCACTCTAGTGTGATCTGCATGTCAACTAAATATGTTGACCTTGATCACAGACTATTCCGCTTTTTACCTGGCACTATCTAACCATTGTGCTGCATAATATCATAAAGCACAAAGAAAATCATACTTTAAACTTAAAAATACTTAAAAAAATTATTTATAAGTGTTTAATCAAAATTAATATGAAATATTCAAATACCATTAATTTCAATGTCCATGTATTTTTGACATTTCTAATAATAGTTTAAAGTGTGCAGTGCTTCGAAAGCCTTCACTCCACCTTCTCCAGAAACTGATATCGAGGCTGATACTGTACAAGATGAACAAATAACGGAGACAACAAACATCTCTAAATCTTTATTGCAAACTCCACTACAATTTACGAATTGCAGTAATAATAATATTACTTTCAATTTCTACCATTCTTATTTTAAGTTTTTGTTATTCAAACGCTATTTTTCTTTGTATTCAATCAATAATAAAATTCTCAAAATAAAGTAATAAAAAATACATTTATTTTTATTTTTGCAGATTGCGCATTATTTGTGGTCGTTGGAAAAATAGTGTAGATTACTAGTATGTAAAGTGCCATTTCACTTTCCATACTAGTAATGTAATACATTATTACAGCTCACTCTAATTTCAAACACTATAAAAATTAAGCATAGCATCAGGACAGCAATGAAATGTCAGGATGACGTTACTTTTCAAAATTATTATGAATATGGTCTTGTTCTCAGTCCATTAGTCACAACAGTAGACTTAAAAAAATGTCGTACATCGTTTCAGAATGAATAGAAATTCCAAAAATGTTTCATTCCGGCAATACACAATAAGCACAGTAAGTGCCTTACTTAGCACGAAATATCCAAACCGCCTGATTCTAAGCCATACTGCATTTGGAAGAATTATTTATAAGTTTGAAAATAGTGGAACGGTGTTTTCTTTTTATAAATGCGCCAAAAGTTACAAGGCCAATATTCAAAGAAATGTGTTTAAAAATGAAACTGCTACAAATGTGTTAACTGCAGTTGTTGAAAATCTTGGAATAAGTTCTCGAGAAATTGCGAACCAGTTTGGAACGCATAATACAACGGCATTAAAAATTTTGAAAAACAATAATTTCCATTCGTACAAACTTCAGTGTGATCAGGACTTGCATGGGTGGGGATGTTCAGAGAAGAGCTGATTTTTGTTACGAGATGCTGGAGAAGACTAATCTAGACCGACAATTTTTAAACAACATTTGTTTTACGGATGATTGTACGTTTACGTTAGATAATAAACCCAACGTGCAAAATTATGGGATTCGGTCAACAAAACCCCTGAAATTGTTGTTGAAAGCCGATCTTGATATCGTCAAAAAATTATTGTTTGGGTAGGAATATTCTGACAACATATTATTGGTCCATTTTCTTATGAAGAAAATATAAGCGCGAGTAGACTTTTGGATTTGCTGTAAGGGCAAATTTTACCGGTTCTGACAGAAATAGCTTCCGAGGAAGAAGAAATTTGGTTTCCCATGTATGGTTGCCCTGCTCTCCACAGCCGAGAAATTAAAGACTTTATTAACAATAGTTTTAATAACTGTGTAATTGGACGAAATTGTGCAATTAAGTCGCGTCTAAGATCCGGAGGTCTTGCCACAGAAGACTCTGGGGAACATTTAAAATCTAAAATGTTCACTTCTTCAAGGTTTACAAATTTACCGGCTTAGAGACACGCATCAGAGAAGAATGCTCGAAAATAACGCCTCACATACTTCCCAATGTGTGAAAAGAATTTTATGATAGATTAGGATATTACTTTGCGCAAAATGGATAATTTGAGTATGTGCTATAATCTTTGTAATCTGTAGTTGTTAATTATTATTGATATTTATACTAGAATTTTCAACAACTGCAGTTAATACATTTGTAGTATTTTCATTTTTAAACACATTTGTTTTTTGTTTTCAAGTTTGATAGTAATTCTTCCAATGGTTTTGATTAATTTTTTTAGACAATTAAATTTACTTCGTTTGTTAACCTGTTTTTTTCATTGTTATTTAGATGGTTTGACGTTTGAAAGATTGTGCTATTTTCACATTTCATTTCTGCCCTGATGCTATGCAGGAATGGTACACAATTTTTGCAGTTTTTTAAATTAGCGTAAGCTGTAAAATATTTTAGTAGTTTCATCTAATAGAGAATTCAATTCTTTAAAGAAAAGTTCCTGTAGAATTTTCACCTAATATAATTAGGGAAACAGGAATTCGAAAATTTATCATTTTCCATTGGATTTACTATGATGCGTCCGACCATTGACCATCGGGTAGACATTATTACCGTGATTTTTAAGTGTAATAGTAAGTAAAATAAGTTAAAAGCCATTTTAATGGGTGTAACGTGTTCAAATAAGCTTATTTAAAATAATGTGTTCAATTTGTGTTTGTGCAACATTTATCATAAAACGTTGTCTCCTCATTGATGGAATTTGGATCAGAATATTCGAAATTGCGAAAGTACGCTTGGTTTTTTACTTTCCTTTGTATATTAATATGCATGATAACAATGTTTTCTGTAATTTTAAAATTTTGTTCCATGTCAAAGTAAAAATTGCGATATCACGGTAGTTTTAAGGTTTTTGATTTTTGGAAAGCTTTTGTTTTTTTTCGTCGTAGTCATAAAGTTGGTTGGTTTTAAATTGGATTGTGGTAAATCGAAATTTCGCACCTGCACTAAATAATACTTTTGATACCGTCATTTGTGTGTGTGTGTGTGTGTGTGTGTGTGTGTGTTATATATATATATATATATATATATATATATATATATATATATATATATATATATAGCAGATTTTTACTTGTGTTAGGTATTTTTGTTTTGTCGAATTACTTCTGTTTACGACTCACAGTCAGGAGAATGTTCCTTGATTGTACTTGCCATTTTATGCTAATTTTACGTTGAAGATTACACCAAAGAGGTGTAATGAATTTTAAGTTTAGTTATCGCAATTTTGCGGGTTTTGAATGAAGCTTAAAATTTTATTTAGGTGTAAGTGTGCGCTTTTCGTACGAATTTTGAAGTAGAATTTTCAGGTACAAATGAGTGTTTCCTATTCGAGTGAACATTATGGTTTCCTGTTAGGTCATTATTTTAAGATCTAGTTCTTGACGTTTTTCTCGCTATAAATTTATTTAACAGGTGGCGCCTTTGTGACACCTTTTTCATGATTTTGACTTTATTGAGTTGTTTTTGAGTGACAAGTGCGAACCTCGCCCATACGACAGAGCCATGTCGGTAGGGAGTGTTTTTCCCGTAATGTGAAATACTACAGGTTTGCAAAAAAAGGCGTAATATTAGACTTACCTGAAATAAAAGAATTCTTTTTCAACCATAAAGAAGACCCTCACAATTTCTAATATTTTCGCATAATCACCCATCGAAATTCGCCCGTTGGTTCGAATATGTTCATCGACTCCTCTGGTAGTCACTTCATTTAGCGCTGTACGAGGTCCTGCAGCATGAGGAGCATTTGCTACACGAATTTAGCCGTTCTTGAACGACTTACACTATACAAATATCTGAGTATGTGAAACATTCTTCTCTAAATGATAATACGCTGTGTAATGGAAAGAATTTACGTATTACAATTAATATTTGTAAAATAATGTACACGTATTTATATCTATGTATCTCGTAGTTGATTCAAAGTATGGTTATGAATATTTCTGTAATTTTTAAAGTGTAGAACTCAAATCTAGACTAATCATTTGCATAATTACAATGGCGATTAAAATACGATTACAGCTCACGGGACAAAAGATAGTCGGAAAATATGTGAACTAAAAGAATTTTATTTGAATTATTAGAAGCGGCAGGATTTTTAGCCAATCACTCAAAAATGTACATTTTAGTACATTCACAAATCAAATTTATGCTTGACAGTATTGTTTGCAGTTGTGTCTTAATTTCTTTCTTATTCTGCGTTAATCAGTAGTAAAATCTGTTTTGTAAAAATAGCCATGTGTAAATATTTTAGCTAAAATCTTATTTTTAATAAATTGTCTTTTAGGTTAGAAACGATGACAAAAACTCCGACTAAGAAGTTCCGGACAGTGAATAAAATTTTAAATTTATAATCTTTGGTTGTAATAACATATTATGCAGTTTTTAAAATGCTTATTTTGTAATAACATACATAATTTTTGAATTTATTATTTTGTAATAACTTGTAGTGCATACGTATACATACTTATTTTGTAACAACATTTATTAAATTTAATCGTTTTATTTGTAACGAATAATTCTTTGACGTCAAGGTCTCCATTAACTCTACCTAGTTATTAGACGAGTAACATTTAGTTCATCAGAAAATACTTGTGTTGCGGTTCAAGGACCAATTTTCAAATATTTAAATTTACCGCCGAAATACTTCTTAACCTGAATGTACTCTGAAGTAGACGACAGTGCTAGCTCCGCCCGCTCTGCTGTCATGTTTGCTTCGGTCATCGGTTCAATACGATAGAAGTGATGAGGGTGGGATATGTAGCACATTTAGACACCGCCGAATGATTACAGACTAAAAAAAATGTTTGGTCATCTTAGTGTTGGACGGAAGTTGACAACATAGAAATTAAAATACGAATATTTTTTTACGATAAGGTTGATGGCACAAAAACAGGAAACTCAAAAATGAATCATTTGAAATTGTTTGTGAGTCGTATTAAAAACGGTTATTAGTATTAAGAATGAGAGTAGATCTTTACAATAAGGCCCATCTGATTCCCCATTCCATAAGAAAATGTGTATCAAAATTGTTCCCGTCATTTTGACATTTAGCACTGTCAATTTTATGCAAAAAATAGAACCACAAAAAACCCTTTCAGTATCTCAAAGACACCCAGCTATCATCACGTTAACTAACCAAATAAGCACTTTTTCTACGGCGGTGTGTAAATATCACGCATCGAAAGTGAATTTCACACTTAATTTACGCATTGCTCCATAAGAGCATGTATAACTTTACGCAACGGTCACTAATATCTAGTGTGCTGTGAATGTCAAATTTCACGATACCCAGCTAAACTTTTTATTGTCAAGTGATTACCTATTTAAAAAATCGTTCAAGAAGCAATCAAGTATGAAATACTTGCTCCTCCAAAAATAACAGCTGCAGCAATCACAGCCTGTGAGTCATTGCTGCCAAGTAAATCAGGTAAAATTCATGAAAATGCTTATCAAATATTTATGTCTTGGCAAAGCCAGAATAAGGTAAAATTCTTTTCCGATAATGTTGTGCCATCATGTTTTGCAGAATTGTCCAGAACCATTAAATCTTTGACACTCTGAAGCATTTATTCAATGTTAAAAACACAATTAATATCAAACATTACATAAATATAAGTGAATACGCCAAATTAAAGGTTTATTTGAAAAATCAGAATGAAGGATATGTACCCAAGAAGTCGTTAACATTAGAGAGAAGTCGTATTACAAAGTTTATGAACGATGCCCCTGATGAACAGTATCTGTTAACTAAAGTAAGTTAAATAATAGTAAAGAACCTGGTTTATTCACTGTTCACTTACATCTATTACCATGACCACCACAACGTAACACCAAATCACTTTAGTTTCATATCGAAATAATAATTCGTTTTTCACTACATTATTTGTTGTCTAATGAAATAATAATAAAATACACACGTGTGATAATACAACGAAACCTAACCCCAAAGCTCTAATGGATGAACAATAAATCGTTTCTTATTTCTTAGCCGAGGAGAGGAAAGAGAAATTCGTTTCCTTTTCTGCGGTAGTGTCTACGCGTGCATCAAACGGAAAAAAATATTGATGGTTACAAACGCTATAAAATTATTAATTATATCAGGTCATCCTATTACTTGGGGTTGCTGGTTCTCTCACAAGAGATGAAATGTATAAATTAGAAACGAACGATGTACAAGATTTAGTAGTGTTACTTCGAGATACGAAAAGCAAAGTAACACAAAAATTCAGTATTAAGGAGCATTTGGATTTATTTAGAAAATATATGGCTCTGCGCCCTAAAAATTTAACAAAAAAAAAATTTTTCGTCAATTATCAAGCCGGAAGATTTATTATACAAGTAGCGGGGATTAGTAAAATATGACGAGTTCAAAGCGATATTGCTAAATTTTTGAAGTTGCCCAACCCCCACCAATATACAGACCACTCCTTCAGACGGCCATCTGCTTCTATTCTAGTTGAGTCGGGAGCAGACTTCTTGAATCTGAAGCAACATGGTTGATGGAAATCGTCTACCGTTGCACATTGAAGATTCGCTAAGTAGAAAAAATGATATTGCAAATAGAACAATAAAAACTGATTCCAGTAAAATATCCAGCAGTAGTGTTACAAACAAATTGTTAATAAATTAAGAGAAGCGTCTAACTATACGTTTGAAAATTTAACAAATTGCATAATTACTGTTACTGTTTATTATAAAAATGATAAATAGTTAGTGTATTTATATGTACAGTTGGCACCTAAACGTAAAATAGTAATAGTAGTAATTTATTAGGTGGTAGGCATGTATACTCCATGCCAGCCGGGGAGGTACCACCACCCTTACCATGGGTTCCTTAATATTGGGTCTCCGATTTTCTGAGCTCGGTAAGGGCTGCCGGTTACCTTTTCCATCATCCTCAATCTATTCTCATCCTTATTCTTCCTTCTCGCCCTCACTGTCTTCCTATCGGATTAAAAGTCCCAAATTAAAAAATAAGATGGCTGTGGTTTCTAGGGTTATAAATTCCGGACGTAAAATCCTGCCTCATTCGGATGTCCGGGAGGGCAGGGCCCAAGCGACCTCGGTTATCGAAAGTATCAACTTTCTGATTCACTACTGCAACATCCGCGGTATCGGGTCTAATCTTAATGCTATTCACCAACATCTTGAACAATTACAACCTGATATATTGTTTCTATCTGAAACACAAGTCTCCTCGGAAAGCTCCGAGTCACCCGACTTGCAATTTCCTCAATACCATCTTCACTCTAACTCATTTGTAGGCGATTTCAATGTTCATAATTCTAATTGGCTTCAATTTTCATCTACTACAAATCCCGCTGGTCATAGTGCAGAAACATTTGCTATTTCATGTGATCTCACACAAATGATTTCTGAACCCACAAGAATCCCTGATAACCCTAACCATACTCCACATCTTCTAGATCTCTTTCTTACATCAAACCCTCTTGTTTATAAAACTTCCGTTCTTTCGCCTTTAGGTCTTTCCGACCGTTGTCTAATAAAAATCATTTCTACTGTACCTAATTCCACTGTTGTTCGCAAAACCGATAGAACCTTGTGGTGTTTTAAGTCAGCTCGATGGAGTGATTTACGGGATTTCTTTGCAACCTTTCCATGGCGTGAATATTGTTTTAAGTCGTCCTCTTCTTCGGACATCGCTCTTTCAGTATCTGAAGTCATCCTCATGGGAATGGAGTTATACATTCCGAAAAAACAGTACCGTGTAGGTCATTCACGTCCCCAACCCTGGTTCAATAAGGCTTGTTCTGATGCAATATCTTTAAAAAATAAATGTTACATTAAATGGAAATCTAATAAATCGGTTGACAGTCATGTAGAGTATGTTGGTGCTAGAAATATCTGCAAAAGTGTCATCACTAAAACTAAAAAGTTGTTCGAACAACGAAAATGCAATGAACTAGCTACATCTCCTTTAGGCAGTCGTAAATTTTGGTCTTTAGCAAAAGCCATTAGTAAAAACTTCCGAACATCTTGATTTCCCCCCCTGACATCTATAGACGGATCGGTAGTTGCTGATTCTGTAGACAAAGCCAACGTTTTTGTGGATTTGTTTGCATCAAACTCGTGTCTCAATGATTCTGGAAAAGATGTGCCCCTAGCCAACTCTTCTTCATACGTTATGAAACCAATTCATTTTCGGTACAAGCTCTTGGAATCGATCATCAGTAGGCTTGATCTCAATAAGGCGACTGGCCCAGACGGTATCCCAGCTATTGTCTTAAAGAAATGTTCCCCCGAACTAGTACCAGTCCTATCTAAGCTCTATACGATCTCTATATGTTCTGGGGAATTCCCTTCATCATGGAAGTTAGCAAATGTTCAACCTATTCCCAAAAAAGGTGATAAGACCGATCCCTCAAATTACAGACCAATTGCCATCACTTCCATTTTGTCTAAAATCATGGAAAAAGCCATCAATCAGCAACTGCTCACGTTTCTTGAAACTAACAAACTCCTTAGTGACCATCAATATGGGTTTAGGCAAAGTCGTTCAACAGGCGATCTTCTTTCATATGTGACCCAAGTTTGGAACAATACAGTAGAGCAGTCCGGTGAAACAGTTGTAGTCGCTTTAGATATCTCAAAGGCATTTGACCAAGTTTGGCATAAGTGTTTACTTGCCAAACTCACCTCGTTTGGGTTAAATGATGCGCTCACCAACTGGGTTTTTAGTTTCCTTGATGAAAGACGAATACGTGTCGTAGTTGATGGCTTTTTTTCAAAAGAAGTTAGCATTAACGAGGTCGTACCACAGGGATCCGTTATAGTGCCTACACTTTTCTGTTGTACATAAATGACCTTATTTCTTCAACAACTAACCCCATCCATTGCTTTGCTGACGATAGCACTCTTCACTTTAGTTCATCTCAGTCTACTCATAGTGATAATCCACCTTCTATGTCAAATCAAGAAATTAAAGCTGAAATGGCAAATTCAATCAACAAAGACATTCAACGTATTCTCGAATGGGGAAGCAATAATCTAGTTAAATTTAATGCTAACAAAACTCAGTGTTGCCTTATGTCCGCCAAAAAAGATCGATCATTTCCTGTTGTAAGTATGAATGGCTCATTTCTTAAGTTTTCAGACTCTATTACTCTGTTGGGTATGACTGTATCTTCAAATCTCTCATGGGTTGACCATCTTCTGTCAGCTACCAAAACAGCTGCTCGTAAAATAGGCTTTTGTACAGATCTAAGCAGTACTTTACCTCTCGACAACTCCTTTTGCTGTATAAGGCCCAAATTCGGCCTCATCTGGAATATAATTCTCACCTTTGGGTTAGTGCTCCCCAATACGCTCTCGATATCGTTGATCGTATTCAAAAGAGAGCGATTAGGCTTATAAATGACCCGTCTTTAACTTCTCACATACAGTCCCTTGAGCATAGAAGGATGGTTTCAGTTCTTTCTTTGTATTATCGTTATTACAACGGCTATTGTGCTGGTGAATTACATTCTTTGATACCATCTCCGGCTATCTTTGCGAGAAACACTCGGTTCGCTCAATCACATCATCAGTATGCAGTACAAATCTCCACTTGTCGTACCAAACGGGCGCAATCCACATTTTTCTACACGGCTTCTAAACTCTGGAATGATCTCCCTAGTTCCTGTTTTCCTCTCACTTATGATATGAGAAAATTTAAGGTAGTTGTTCATAGGCATCTATTGGCAATTCATTATCCCTCTATCCATCCTCCTAAGTGTTCCTGAGTGCTTTAGCACGATAGGCCTTATTTAGCCTGTTCAGGTCCACAATCATAAAAAAAAAAAAAAAGTTATATTAAAGTTGTATTAAAAACAAAATAAAATTTTGCTTCATTCAAGACCGTAGAAAAAGTATAGTGTGTAATACGTGTGTGAAGTCCCTGTATGCACTCGTTCGGTTTGCAACACTCGCCTTATCACTCGTACGTAACCCTTGACTTCAGACACTTGTTACACAATATACTATTTGAATTTAATTTTATAACTCTTAATGCGCAATGTCAAGAAACGTATCTGTTTTCATTTCAACTCTAATATCGAAGTCGCCAAGCACCTGGCAGCTACTGTATTGTTCATTATATCTGGCAATTTCTTATAATACGAATTACGATTATTAGTAAAACTTTTTATAAATAAAAACTCAGACATTTATTAGTTCAAATAAAACTTTTAAATGATATGCATGTTTTAATAACTTCAGCTATTACTTTTTTCCACATTGAGCTGTAATTTAAGTAGCTACAGGCTGTGGTTCAAGTATTCGTTTTAAACGATCTTTGCTTTAAGTATTGCAATTTTCTTGTCATTCTGTATTCCTTTTCTTGTCAGTGTAATTAAAGCTCCAAGCAATTTGTTTGATATTTCCTATCCCTTCAATATTCATGTAATACAAAATCGCTTACGGTTATAATATGACTACGTATTGATATTATACGCAGGGCCTTGAAGTGCATAAAATTAACTTTTAATTTTAGTACATAAACTGGACTTTACATTTAAACTAGCAATTTCATTGAAAGCTTCAAAACTCTCTATGGGTATATCTGTTAAGTATAGGTTTTACACTAATTTTGCTAATAATGTTCTTGTAATTCATTAAATCACGTAACTTAAGTTTTCAACGTTGTTGGTGCTAACATTATTTAATACAGTTTATACCACATCCGCTCGAACATTCCGTGCTCATGGTTAGTCGAATATAAATGGAAAGGTTTCCAGATAGATACTGACCTTATTCCATTTACATACTTTAGCCAAGTAGGCGATATTCCTATAAAAAAAATGTTTACTAAAAATTCATAGATTTTATACTATATAAACGGATAACATCTGTTCTAGCGTTAGAAATACATTCCTGCTCCATAGTTAGCACTTTTGACGACCCTGCCTTTATTCTGCGCCCTTTACGCAAGCCGGCAGACTAACGAAAAATATCGATTAATCTAGTACAATGCATTATAATCGATTAATCAGCTTTTAATAAATTTTTTAAATAATCCATTATATGATTCATGGATTACTTATTTAATTGATTATTTGATCAATGGATTGTTGGATTAATGAATTATTCGATTACGATTAGTTAATAAAGCCGATTATCGACAGATTATCGATTTCCTAGGCTTACAATCGTCCACCCTTATTCCACATTGACTTTATTTATATTTCACTATGTTCCATGTATTGCTTGCAGTAAGTAACGAAATACATCACTTTTACCCAATTACGAGCCCCGTCCCATCTCAATTGGCTCACCAATAATTTTTCTTTTTAAATAAAATTATGCTAATTCACGGTAAATTTAATTTAAGTATTTATTTTTATTATCATTTGTAACAATATTTTAAACAATTTAAAACATTTTATTGCAACATTTAACTTTAAATTATTTTTTAATTGTTAAAAACAAGGAAAACATACAAAATCCAAAAACCTTTACCACTGTGTGACGTCGCTTTTATTTTTAATTACGGCTTGAATTCTTTTGGGCATTGTACTTATTAAGTTTTGACACTCATCTTGAGTGAAAGTATCCCAAATATTTTGAAGTCTGTGTTTTAATTCGACTACGTTTCTAGCTGATTGTATTCGTAATCGTTTTTTCATTATGTGCCAAAGGGTTTCTATTGGTGACAAGTCGGGACTGTTTGCCACCCACACCAAAAGTGGGATATTATGATTAGAAAGCCATTTTAAAGATTTTCTTGATGTATGGCAGGCCGCCCCGTCTTGTTGGAACACAAAATTATTATTATTCTGCAATAAATCTGTCATTGTTGGAAGTAACGATTTTCTTAAAATCTCTAAATATTTATTGGTGTTTACAATTCCATCAATGAAGTGAAGTTTTCCAACACTTCTAGCAGACATTGAACTCCATACCATAACTGAAGCAGGAAATTTTACTTCCTTTTTTAAACATTTGAATTGAAAGCTTCGTTTTTCTGTCGAATAACTCTGCTTCGATTGTCCCCAACACAAACTTCAAAACAAGACTCATCACTCCAATGGGCACTATTCCATTCATCACTCGTCCAATTAATGTGACTTTTAGCCTATTTAAGCCGGTTTTTCTTTTGTTTTAATGTTAAGAGTGGCTTTTCTTTCGCCTGAAGAAAATTAGTAAAATTACAAAAAATTTTTTTGGAAAAAGTTGCAATAAAATTACCTTGTAAGTTTTAAAACCTAACTTAAGGGCTTCTCTATGGCACGTAGATCTTGAAACACTTCGCCCCACAGCATAGCTCCAAAGAACAGATAATTCACCATAGTTCGAATGCCTATTTTTTCTAATAATCTTCTTCAATGCCCGTCTATCAGCATCTGATATTTTGGATTTCGACGCACACCGAGGTTTTGTAGCTATTGTACCCGTTGTTTTATAAACTCGAATGATATTTCTGACAGTAAACTTTGATAAATTAACTAGATCCCCAATTTCTGCGTTTGATTTTCCCTTTTTAAATAAATTGATAATAATTGAGCGAATTTTTTCATCAACAACCTTTCCACGCGTCATTTTTACTAATAGTAAAAAAAACAACTTTGTTTTGTTGGACAAAGGCAAAGCCTACTTGATTATTTCAGATATTCAAAGATTCTTGGGAAATAATAAATTTGAGAAAAGCAAATAACTATTTTTTTTTGTATAAAAATATGTTTTTAGCAATTAAAAAATGATTTAAAGTAAAATGTTGCAATAAAATGTTTTAAATTGTTTAAAATGTTGTTACAAATGATAATAAAAATAAATACTTAAATTAAATTTACCGTGAATTAGCATAATTTTATTTAAAAAGAAAAAATATTGGCGGGCCAATTGAGATAGGACGGGGTTCGTATATTTTTAATGCATGCACTATGTTCTTGCCTCTAGGTTGTTGTCAAACTAACGTGTGATTAATCGATTGTTTGATAAATGAATTGCTCGATTAATCAATTATTCGATTATTTGAATATCGATTATTTTCAGGGTTCGATTATCGATTGTTCAAACTTAAAACCACCCATCCCTAACCGAAACACAAGGACGTATCCCGGTGTACCCTCTTGTTCGGCGCCGCCGAACTTCCACCCTGTATCTGTACTTACTCATTTAAACTATATAGTTTTAAATTGCTGCAATGCGTGAAATCCTATTTTCAAAATGTCTTACTTTCATAATTTATTGTTGCTTTATTTAGCAATGATTTCTAGAATTCAAATTTTATTTTAGTTATAAGCACGTATTATAATATACGTAACACTAGTTAAATCTTAATATTAAATCGGTCTCAGTTTAAGATTTTACTTTGTAATGAAATTTGCTCTAATCAGTTTTGGCAGATTCCCTTTTTTTTACTTACAGTATTCCTGAACAGGCTAAGATCTGCCTTACGTGCTAAAACACTCAGGAAGACTGGGAGGGTTTAGGGATGTTGTTAGGCTGCCGACCAATGTTTGTAAGTGGCTACTTTATATTTGCTTAAATCAAAGTTTGGAGGAAAACAGGAACTGGGTAGTGCATTTCACAACTTGGTCATCGTGTGGAAAAATGTAGATTGTGCCCGTTTAGTGTGTAGATGCTCAACAGACTGTAGACCAGAAGTCAGAGACGGGTCACTTATAAACCTTGTAGCGCTACCATATCAAGGGCGTGTTAGGGAGCACTGACTCAGAGGTGGGAATTGTGTTCCAGATGAGGTCGAAGAACTAAAATGTAGAGTGCTGTTGCCTGCAAAGCAATGGATCGGGTAGTTTGTTGAGGAAATGAGGTCATTTATGTACAGTAGGAAAATGTGGGAACTATCACTGTTCCTTGGGGTACGCCCGCGATGGTAGTAGTTCCTTTCGAAAAGAAGCCATCGACGACAACGAGTATACGTATTTTGTCAAGAAAGCTGGAGATTCAATTGTTGAGCGTATTGTATAAACCGAACGAGGTGAGCTTAGCAAGTACGTACTTGTGCCAAACCTTTGAAATATCTAAAACTACTATGACTGTTTCACCAGACCTCTCTAATAATATTCCAAAGTTGGGTGACATATGAAGGAAGATCACCCGTTAAAGACTCTGTCTGAACCCACACCGGTGGTCGTTTAGGAGCTTATCGGATGGACTCAAGGAACGAAAGTACTAGATGATTGATGGCTTTTCCCAAGTATTTCCATAGAATGGAAGTGATAGCTGTTGTTGTATAGTTTGTCGCCTTTTTTTAGGAATAGGTTGGACAATTTTCCATTTCCACGATGAAGGAAGCTTTCCAGATGACATGGAGATCGAAAAATGTTCAGACAATACAGGTACTAGTTCGGGGTAGCATTTTTTAAGGACGATAGCTGTAATACCGTTAGGGCCAGTTTCCTTGTTTGAGTGAAGCTTATTGGTAATTGATTCTAGGAGATTGCATCTAAAGTGAATTGGTTTCATAGCGTATGAGGTAGATTTGGGCGACGGCACAATTTTATCAGAATCATTGAGACCTGAAGTTGATGCAAAGTAATCGACAAAGAGATTGGATTTGTCAGTAGGATCAGCTATACAGCTCCGTCGCGAAATGTCATGGGAGGAAAAGAAGATGTACTAAGGCTTTTATTGATGGTTTTAGCTAATGGCCAAAATTTACGACTACCCAAAGGATATGAGACTAATTCTTTGCATTTACGTCCTTCACACGTCTTTTTGACCTTGTTGATGACGCTTTTGCAGCTATTCCTTGCGGAAGTATAGTCGGCGTGATGTTCGACAGCGTTATTTTATTTTCATTTGGTATGGAGTGTTTGCGATAATGTAAGCCCTATTAAATCCGGGTTGGGAACGGGCATGACCTACACGATTATGTTTTTTGGGAATGTACCCATCAAGATAACTTCAGTCATTGAAAGGGCAATGTTTGAAGAGGAGCACCTTTAAAGGAATACTCACGCCAGGGGAGGTTGCAAAAAGTTCTCGCAGTTCGCTCCAGTTTCCTGATTTAAAACACCACATAGTTCTATCCGTTTTTCAAGTAACAGTGGGATTGGGTACAGAGGAAGTTATTTCGATTAAACAATGGTCTGATTGATCAAGTGGGGAAAGGGCTCTTGTTTTATAGACAAGTGGGTTAGCTGTACAGAGTAGGTCTAGGAGATATGGAGTACGTTTAGCGTTGTCATGGATTCTAACGGGTACGGAAATGATTTGTGTGAGATGGCAGGATACAGCAAATGTTTCTACACTATCGCCTGCGGGATTAGTGGTAGATGAAAATTGAAGCCAATTGGAGTTGTGGTCATTAAAGTCTCCAAGGATTGAGATATGACAAGATGGAAACTGTCATAAGGAGTAATCTATTTTCAGACTAAGCTTGTCAAAAAGATCGTGGAAGTTATTATGATTGGGAGACCTATACAAACAACAATAGAATGTCAGAATGTTCAGAATGTTTGAACCAAATCGCGTCAAATGTGTTCTTTTCCAAACTGGACATCCTCTTACAACCTACGTTGTCCTTGGTATACCCAAGTACTCCGTCTTTAAGGTGAAACTTAAAGTGAGAGTTGTATCTGGAAAATTGCAGGTCAGGCGAATCAGTGCTTCCAGGGGAGACTTGTGTTTCTGACAGAAACATAATGTCCTATTGGACTTGTTCAAGGTGTAGGTGAACAGCATTGAGTTTCGACCTGATACCACGTATGTTGCAGTAATGTATCCGAATGTTGGTACTTGCGATAACCAATGTCGCTTGAGTCCTGCCCTCCCGGGCATCCGAATGGGGCAGAATTTTATTCCTGGTGATCTTGCTGTGCTTAGTCTTGATGTTCAAGTTGACGAATTCTTGTCCCTCCCCGCCCCCGAATCTTTGGGACGAATTGACGAATCGATGTGAGAGTGTGGGCGTCTCGTCAGTTTTAGAACTCATTTTAAGGGTGTAGCCGCTAAAACGCCACGCTTGGCTAGTGCATATTTACGAGTACATAAGGAATAAAGGAGATAGTGGTCGGCAGCCCTTATCGAACACAGAAAATTGGAGCACCAATATCAAGAAGCCATGGGTGGAGGTGGTGGTATGGCACCGGGCGGCATGGGGTATACATGCCTTCCGGTTGCGGAATATTAGATCTGAAAAGGAACATCAATTAGTTTGCATCGCATCATACACGAAAAAAATTTTCTTTGTACGATTGTAGAATATAGTAACTGGACTGAAGGTAATTTTAATTTACGGCTCTACCGTCTTTGTATTTTATATTTGTGTCAAAATGTTACCTTTATGTCAATACGATTTAATGAATTTCAACAATCATATCTGGCATAGGTTTAAAGGAACCGTATTTTTTCGTAGAAATTCATTGCTATAGCTTTTCTAAGTACTATTTAGGCGCGTTTTTTTATCTATAGAGCTATTTCACACGTTACACAAGTTTTACAGCTTAGGTTATTATTATTTTTGTTTATTATTAATATTCAAACCGATAAAAATCTGTTCAAAAACTTCGTACTTCGTATTTAAATTGCGTTGTTACCTACGCGACTTGCTTTTATTTATATGATAAAATAAAAATTATTTAATTATTCTTAATTTAGAGTTTCGGTTACAAATTAGAGCTAGTTATATATTAAAAATTATTATTAATTTTATTAAATACATAAATAAAAAGTTTACCTCGAGTAGGATTCGAACCTACGACCTGTACTTTGCTAGAGTACCGCGCTACCAACTGCGCCACCAAGGTTCAAGCCCCAATCGATGCAAGTTTTGTCTTTATGTATGTAGAACTGATGTAAATTCTAAATATAATGAGATTACAGTCAAATATATTATTCGTTCATAACAAAAACTTATAATAGTTATATATTAGTTTATCTATTTATTTGCTTTTTATTATACTTTGGGTTACGGATTCGATCTAGTTTATCATTTAAGCTAGTAAAATGATTCTTATTACAATGCATACGTTGGGATTTGTTATAGAAAGCGGTTTATTACAAAGCTGTACATTTCTATGAATCACATCTGGTAGTTTTGCTACAGTTGCAGATATGTATTTATGATTGTTTTGTATCCCGCGCTACTGTGGGATAAAATAAGTTATTTTCTTAGTTCTCTATAATTCATCGTTATTGCAAAATGTTTACCTGTTTAAGCTCAGACCTTAGACAAAAGGGTGGTATTTGTATTTTAAGTTTACAGTTTTACGAGTTTTAACAATCATATCTGGCATGGGTTTAAAGGAACCGTATTTTTTCGTAGAAATTCAATGGTATGGCAATTCTAAATGTTATTTACGTGCGTTTTCTAACTAAAGAGATATTTTACACGTCACAAAAATTCTACTGGTTAGATTATTATTATCTTTGTTTATTGACACAATTTCCACGCATATAAATTACACATTGCGCATACTTTGCGACCAAATGATAATATCCGTAGAACAGCATTTTGTAGATGATTTTTAAATAATATTGCAGAAAATGGTGATTTTATAAATCATGTTTTATGGGCTGACGAACCCTGCTTCTCCAATTGTGGATTGTTTAATCACCATAATGAGCACTGTTGTGCACAGGAAAATCCACACATAGTGATTGCACGGCGCATCCAGGTTCGTTTCGGCTTTAATGTATTTTGTAGCATATTGGGAAATCGTTTAGTTGGTCCTATACTTTTTGATCAAACCTTAACAGCGCAGCGTTAAATGGAAAGTCTGCAAACATATCTTGAAGGTTTATTAGATGATCTACCTTTGGTACAAAATGTTAAAATATGGTATCAGCAGGATGGCGCTCCCGCATATAATACTGGCAATGTTATCCGATAATTAAATGACCGTTTTGAAAATAGAGTAATTGCCACCAATACACCTAATCAGTGGCCAGCCAGATCCGCAGATTTAACGCCTCCAGACATTTATTTATGGGGCGCTATAAAAAATAAAGTGTATTGTAGTAATTTCCATAACAATAATGCAGAATAACCTTTAACGGTGTTCATCGAAATACATTGCGAACAGTTACTAACAGTGTTGTAAAACGGTATCAATTGTGTGTAAATGAACACGGCCAGCACTTTGAACCTTTACTGTAATGCATTACGGTTTTAGCATTTACTAATATCACGTTGTATCGTTGTGTTTTATTTGTTTAATAAATAATTTTTACTTGCAAATTGGTAAAGCCCAATTGATTTAAAATGAAAACAATTAATATTTCCCATAATTTTTAATTCGTACATAGGTTGTTATACATCGTTGAAAAGAGAAAAAACTCCATTTAATTTTGTAAAGTTCCAATATGGCGCACATTTAAAATAATAAAGTTGCTATTAATACCTTGGAAACCGCTATCTTGAATTTTACTTTGACATCATTTTTGAGTGTGTCATTGAAGTAAGTAACTTTGATCTGAAACTTTTTTTCATATCTTTTATAATTACGGAGGAATTTGAGTTTTTAGAAATCGGCGATTTTTGTTTTTTTTTTTTTTAATAATTTCAAAACTGTTCGAAAATTGAAATGTTTCTCAACGGAATTGAACTCGGCCCAAAAAATTGCAGAATATTGCCCATTTAACCAAATCTCTACCTTTAATGATAAGAAAGATACCCATACTATCCTACTCTGTTTGGGACACCCTGTATATACATATATACAGAACTTTCGAAACTGATGCTTATATTTACCGTAAAAAATTTTCCGGTTTTCCTCTCATTTCCGGTCACGTGACTCCAACATAATTTATTTAAATGAAACAACCGGTATAACATTACATTTTTCGGTAGACCTTTCAAAAACAAATTCAACTATATCACACTTGTCACGGTACTTCGCCAAAAAAGCGAGAAGATGCTCCATCTTGCTGTCATAAAATGTATCACAAAAAAAATTTAAGGAGGCCTCACGTGACTGTTCGTAATTGCAGATATTTGTCTTTGATATTCAAACAACTTTCTAAATATCAGGGTGCTAAAACTTACTTTAATATATTTAACAGATTTCATAATGATCGTTAATCGCCATAATTGTCATTACTGGTCACAGGAAAATCCAAAATGGCAATTTCCAGACAATATGCGGTGTCAACGTTTGTTCTGGTTTATTTAACGGTAGGTTGATTGGTCCCTATTTTTATGAAGGAACGTTAACGGGGGAAAGATATTTGGATTTTCTTCACAATGTTCTCCCACGGTTACTTGAAGGTATTGCCTTAAATGACAGAAAAACAATGTAGTGGTAGCAAGATGAAGCATCGTACCGTGACAAGTGTATTACGGTTGAATTTGTTTTTAAAAGGTCTACCAAAAAATGTAATGTTATACCAGTTTTTCCATTTAAAAAACATATATTGGAGTCACGTGACCGGAAAACCAGAAGTGTTTTCATGGTAGATATAAGCATCAGTTTCGAAAGTTTATAACTGCCAAATTTCATACTTTTCATTTAAACCCTGTTTATGTATGTATGTATGTATGTATATATATATATATATATATATATATATATATATATATATATATATATATATATATATATATATATATATATATATATATATATATATATATATATATATATATATATATAAAAATTTTTCAGGGTGGCCCACTTAAGGGATTGCTCCATAACTCCTTACTATTACAAATACGAAAAATGTCTTATATAAAAGTTGTCCACAGTGATCAACTACATGTTTTAAAATTATTTTCAGAATTGGCGGATTCGCGGTTATACCGGAAACTCATGCCAACTTCGTTATTTTAAATAGACAACCTATATGTTATTACATTTTGAATTCTTCGTTGATTTTAAAGGTCGCTTCTGAGTTATTTAACACAGGAAAGAAGGATATTCAAAAGGTTTGTTACCGCAAACTTTATTTTCAAGTTACATTTTAAATTTATCCTATTTTAAACCATTTAATAAGAATCCCTTTATTTTAGAATAGCTGTTTTAAAAACACCTTGCTAACATAATCAATTTTTAATCCTTATTTCAGAACCCTTATATAATTTGATAAAAAATATTGTTACTTTAACTGAAGTGGTTAAGAAATTTTTAAATGAATCGCAAAATAATTGTAAGAGGACCAATTTAAGTCAGTGTTTTAAACAAACAACAAAGTTGTTTTAAAATAATTTTGTATTAAGGAAAAAAAAAATGTTTGTAACAGTTAATCAGATTCCTTTAACATTCATTTTATTGAAAGGAAGTTAAGAACAATGTTGAGAAGTTGAAATTTTCAGGAAACCTAAACTAATTTATACAAAAAACTTTTGAACAGTTGAGACTGCCATTTAAATAATGTTAAAACAAGAATCATTAAATATGTAGAACATGGATCTTACCTAACATTGAAGGAATAGCACTCCATGTTAAGATTTTTACTTTACAACAAATAAACATTTTTCAAATTTAATTATTGTAGTGAAAATAGGAGTTAATAGAAACAACAACCATTTTAAATTAAATTTAGGTTTAAAAGATCTAAAGTAATTGATTTTAATTTAATAGAAAAAAAAAATTTTTGTAAATTAATACAGATTTGCAATAAAAATATCAATTTCCAACATGTAAATTAATGACAAATTAAGAATGAGATTAATTTCCAGTTTTTACCCTTAATAAATTTAAATTTTTGAAAATTCAAAAGTGTTTAAAATTATTGGGCAATAAGTTCACAACAAAACTTTTACACAAGGTTGGCCTAAATTAATTATTGCAAAATCAAAAATAATCGGGGGGGGGGGGGGGGGGGGGGGTTTTTTTTTTTTTTTTTTTTTTTTTTTTTTTTTTTTTTTTTTTTTTTTTAAAAAAATTTTTTTTTTTTTCCAAATTTTTAATCATTTAAATTTTTATTTAAAAACCAAAAGAACTTTATAATTGCCTAAAGAATTAGTTTTTTCATTAATTTAAATTTTAAATTTAAACAAATTTGATAAAATGTTAGACGATAAAGACATTTTAACATAATTTTTTAAATTTTGCATTTTAATCTATAAAACATAAAATTTTTTTGTTTTATTTTTGTAGTTTTAGCATTTATTCAAACAAAATTGTCCTTTTGATTTTTCAATAAATTAATTTTTTTTTATTTATAATTTAAATTTTTATTGTTAACGCAGTTGCGCAAGCAAACAGGTAAACCCACCGAAAATTTATTATGTTTAACAAATTAAATTTAAAATTATTAATTTTTTTTTATTTTTTATAACCATTTCATATTTATTTCGTCATTTTAAATTTTTTAATAAATTCCACATAATTTTGTTTTTAAAAAATGTTTATTATTTTTAGATCAGCATAATTAAAATTTCAGATCATTACAAATTAACAAAAATTAATTATTCAAAACAAAAAAAAGTTTGTTTTAACTTTAAATTTTTTTTAATACATTAACTTTTTGTTTTAATTAAAATTAAATTTTAAATATTGTTTTTAAATTTTTTATTTAAAATTTAAAATAAGAAGATTTTTTTTCAATTTTTCAGTATATGAAAGTTTTTCAAAGTTTTAAAAACATACGAAAATAGTTAAATTGTAAAAAGTTGCCATTTAATATATATCATATTGACAATTTTTATTATATAGGAGTTATAATTATAATATATATATATATATATATATATATATATATATATATATACAGGGTGGCCCACTTAAGCGGGATTGCTCCATAACTCCCTTACTATTACAAATACGAAAAAATGTCTTATATAAAAGTTGTCCACAGTGATCAACTACATGTTTTAAAATTATTTTCAGAATTGGCGGATTCGCGGTTATACCGGAAACTCATGCCAACTTCGTTATTTTAAATAGGACAACCTATATGTTATTACATTTTTGAATTCTTCGTTGATTTTAAAGGTCGCTTCTGAGTTATTTGACATTTTGTAGAAAAAATGACGTTTGCAGTGCCTCCGAAAACTTTCAATATACATTAAAATAATATCCCTGGATATTGGCTTAAAATATTACAAAAATCTTCTTTATTGATTTTCAGTTAAATTGTCGTTTGTGATTGCAAACTTCTTCAGGACTAAACTATTAACAAAATTTCTTTAAAATTACAAACGAAACTTAATTCAAACTTAGATATACTTACATTTTAGAGTAGATTTTGTTACAAATTGTAAAATGTAATTGTAACATGAAGAAACAATATATCAGTTAGAATGTAATCTTAGATTACTAAATTATATTAGTAAAGGACAATTCTAAATCAAGTAACCATTATTAAAACGAGCAACGCTATGACAGGTTATTTTTATGTATTTAGAGTGAAATTATTTGATTTCAAGTTCTTGTAAATTAAAAATAGGCCTGCATAACCAGTGTTTAAATTTGTTAGTGTCCGACTTAAAATTCATTCTTTCATTATTATTGTTATGGAACGTTTCAAGAAAGAGTCTCGCATTATAGTTTTCTGCTTTGTCATTGATCTTTACCTCGTTAAGCTTAATGGTGTAGTCTAAATCTAAACTGTGAACTGTTAGAGCACATCTCTTCTTTTGTAATTTACAGTCACTTTTATGTAATGCTATTCACAAATTCCAGACATTGCATGGTATCGAATTCAACAAAATCTTATACATTAACAGCTGAATTATTCTTTAGGAATGTTTTACGTTATAGCAAACTTTATTATACGTTTTTTTTTTGCTAGAAAATGTTACAAAATATGACGACACGTGTCCGGAAATATGTTATATAAACTAAGTATGGGTTACCTAAAAAAAGTGCTAACGAACCAAGGAAAATTAATATTAGTTTTTGTTATGAGCGAATAAGTTCAAAGGTAAATGTGTAGTTAAATATTATTATTAATTTTATTAAATACATAAATAAAAAGTTTACCTCGAGTAGGATTTGAACCTACGACCTGTACTTTGCTAGAGTACCGCGCTAACCAACTGCGCCATCAAGGTTTAAGCCCCAATCGATGTAAATTTTGTCATGTATGTAGAACTGATGTAAATTCTAAATGTAATGGAATGCGAGCCTGCAATATCGCGAGGATTCACACATACCAAAGCAACTTGACTAATATGTCAAGTTGCTTTGGTATGTGTGCTTTAGCAAAGTACAGGTCGTAGGATCAAATCCTACTCGAGGCAAACTTTTTATTTATGTATTGAATAAAATTACTAATAATTTTTAACTACAAGGAAAATTAAGGCCATAAACAAAATTCAGACATGCAAAAGGTTATTTTGTACAAAAATCACATACATAGGTCTCATTTTCGGCCCCTGCACAATCGGTATGCGCCCACATATTGCATATAAGACACTGCACCAAAATTTCACCTCTAGTGTCAGCTGAAAACAACCCTTCAGGGAACAAACAGTTCAGCATTATTTGGTGGTTGACCAACATGGAAATCAACATCGTCGTCTTCATCGTCATACTTTGGAGAATTTTCATTCTCAGAGCTTTCTTTGCTACTACTACTACTCAGAGATCTTCTTTTGCACTGCGTTTGTTTATTTACAACGTTTCCCAAACTAATTTGCCTTTTCAACTCTTTAACATTTTTTCCCTTGAGTTTGCTCTTCTCAATAGATTTCTCCAAATCATCTTTATATGGGGAAGAGTTTAATACTGAACATTTACTGGCCTTGTATCCTCAATTTGATGATTTCTTTTTGAGAGGCGGTAAAGGAGAAACGTAAAATGGGGTTATAAAAGAAATTCGTTCTTTTTGTGGTTTGGATGAATCATAAAGTGTAGTTGTTGGAATCTTATTGTTATCAGAGGATGATTCAATATGATTTTGGTGAGAGGTTAATGGAATGATGTTTTGATGCGATGTTAATGGAATTGGATTTTGATGGGAGCTTGATCCCAGCAAACATTTATGTAAAAGGCCAATGCTGGCAACATATAGTCGTGCCGGTATTACATTACTGGTAAAGCGGTGCCATAGTGTACTGGGCCATTGCATTCAGGTCACTACGGCCATTAAATGGCCACATAACGGCTTGCAAGTATATTACTACCATGCCAGTATTTAACCTGTACCAATCCAATAAACTGACATACGATTTTATGGTGGGCAAGTAAAGGCAAATTATACCTTACAAGTACATCACCAGTACTTTTCAACACTTTCCCAGTACGTTTTTCTGCAATTTACCAGAACAGTTAACATACAGAAATAAAAAATAGATTTAAAATTTTATTTAAAAGTATACTACACACTATAAGTATGAATATAGAACAATACCACAAAAATATTTTTTCTATATAGGTAAGTAACAAAAATTCAATTTAAATAGATCTTAAACTGTATAGAGATTCTACTTTAGCAATTATTTAGTTATTTGTCATTTATGAACTGATCACTCTAAATTACAAACACAAATTCAAATTCAAAACGAATTACAAAAACTATTTTTTAAAGTAATATGTAGGTAAATAAAAAATACTTTAGGAACCATTAGCATATGTCTTCTTCCTAGCTGATCTTCCACCATTCCTATCCATTGCATTTCGCAGCCAGGATTTTATATGTGATTCCACTTCTTTTTTAGTAGAGCCCGTACATTTAGGATTTTTTCTTACAACCACTAAAATTTTAATAAACAACATACTTATTTATTTCAACAGGTTTTCTAAAAACTTACTTAATATCAATGTAGCAACATTTATAAGTTTCGAGAAATCTTCTTTGCCATTTCTTCCAGACTAATTATATTTTAGGCTTAAGTCATGTGACATTAGTGCTCCTAAAATGGTTCTTGTTGTGTCAGAAGCATTATTCCCTCCAAATACCTTTAGCGAAGAACACTGTTAGAAAATGAAATTTTTTTGAAATGGTTAAAATATGGATTAACGTAAACCTACCACTACAGCCATATAATGCTCATCTTCCAATTTGGCATTAAATTCCTCGAACTCGACTACACTGTTAGTTGGCAAATTTGATTCCATCCCAGTTGTATGTGACGCCACATCTGTATCTGAGATCTTCCCTAAAGCAATTTGTTGCTTCAATAAATTCACATCATTTCTTAAAAATTCAATTTCCTTTAAGATACTTTTGAAAAAGCCTAGAACAGTTTAATTAAAATAATGAGCTGCTTGTTTCTTATTTATAATACCTCCTATTTTTGCACTACAACTACATTCAAAGGGAAGTAATGTATTATTCTGCTGTGGTCTTATAGTTGTGTTAAAAGAAGTTCCCATCGTCCTAACAGAAGTTGGAGTGCACACATCATTCGAACAAAATTCAGATGTAGGTGAAGAATTGGCCCATTGTGATGTTTCTACATCATTTAATGTATTCTTAGTTTTTCGAACAGTTGTTTTGGTAGTGGGGTTTTAACTATAGGCAGAGAATCATCATCACTACTGTCACCATCAATATAGTTTTCCTTGTATAATTTATTATGTAGTTTAGTCCTTCCTGAATTTTCATCACTGCTACTGCTAACATTAGACAATTCTTCCAACTTTTTCATTTTTAATAAAACGTTATTGTAGTGCCCTAAAAGGAATCTGAATTAGTACCTATATTAACTAAAACAATCTACAATTTTAATTCTAATGCTTCACATTCACATAACCCAAAAACTATAAATTTTAAAAGCAAAAACTTACTAGACTTGTATTTGATATTCACAAGACACAAGGATGAACGATTAATATCTGGTGCCTCAAGTGTCATGACGAATCTAATCCTTTGCGATTCATTATGAAAATATGTAGGCCAAATGCAATAGTATTTACCATTTTCAATTCTTATTCATGTATTAGCAACGATAGCCATGGCAATATTTTGTTTAGTTCTTTCTTCTGGAAATTCCACTATCAGATAGGGTTTCCTAGAAATATAGGGAATTAATGAAATTGATTATTTTTTTTAGCGAATGCAAGTGTTTTTTTAACAAACATGTCTCAGTTCTAAAAAATTAAAGAGGAAAACGCTTACCTTATTGAAATGGATTTAATTAATAACGTGTATAAATCTATAAGAAATGTACAACAATGGAGAAAAGTAAAAATTGTCTTGACAAGGTAACAAAATTCCTTTTCGTTGAATATCCTCAATTTTGTATACTTCAACTTTTCCTGTAGCGGTTACATGATAAACTGATAGTAGCGACGAATCTGTTGGATAGTCATTAAATGATTCTATAATTTGAAGCTTATCACCAATAATCATTAGTTGATTTAAAGGTATTTTTACTACCCACAATACTTTTATAATATCACCTGATGCGAACTGAACACAATTATCACCATCTTTGTTTGACAAATACATTGTGTTGTATTGTACCTTGCTATAAAAAGTTCCACCTGGAATCCTTTTCTTAAAAGTGACGTCAACATTCATAGCACTGCTGCCAATAACATTAATAATCGGATCAACTTGATTAAGAACCTTTGTGTATTCAATTACCTCCCGTTCCTTTATACGTCTAATGACTTGTTGCAAAGGTAAATTCGATTTCCTTAGCATCTTTTTTAACATCTGAAGATAATTTTCAAATAGAAAGCAACTCACATTATTTAGTGAACCAAATAGTTTGGCATCATCAGGTAAATGTATCAAAGCATGCACATTATAAACTGCAAATTCTTTACCATGTAAACTAATTGAATGCCTAACAAAAGCATGTAATAATTCAGAGGCATATTCATTGTAAATTTCGTTCAGATCATTACTCAATAATATTATGATAGAGTAATTCAGAAGTAAGAAGTTACAATAAACTTTTTGCGGTAAAATATGCCTTCCATCTTTCTAACTCTGCAAGAGATCTTGGCTTTCTATTAAATTCCATAGGCCAATAAGTTCTTAGTTCGTGAAGTTTTTCGTTTAGTATATTCAAATTTGTCCTGCTAATTTTAAAAGGTTGGCCACCATCTCTCCAAACAGACAACCATTTTCTTACAACACCGAGACACAATGCATATAATCGACAGCAAATAAAGAAACCATACCAATTGGTAGTTTAAGCAACGGTGTATCACCTTTATGATGTTCACCATCTACTCTTTGCAAAAATCCTTCATCTGTCCTTTTTCTGGCTTTCAAATTAGGAAACGTCATTCTCCTATTTATAAATACACCTTCGACACTGCACTTGTCACATCCAAAATATCCATTATGACTTTTTACATTTTTTATAAAAGACCTTGCTGGGGCATCACAACAAAAAGATTGTATAATAATACTACATTTTTTCAAGTTGTCAATAACCAATCCATTTGTTAATAAGAATATCATTTCTCCAACAATTTTTTCCAAGTATTCCTGTAATGGAGGTTTGCCTGTTCCACAATAAATACCAACTACAAGTGGATGTTAATATTTAAGTTCATAAACACGACACAAGATAGGCCAAAAGGACATATTACTGCTCTTATATAATGGCAATGCATCAATGTTAAAATCTAGACTAAATTGATTTATTTTATTTTTTCCCACAACCGCAACAATTTTGTATGTATTCCAAAGTAAAAAAATTGACCTTCTCCCATATTTTCTATTGCTATCTCTATTGGTATATTCATGATTGTGCGAGCATCTTTTGGTAAATTTTGTATGTTTGGATTTGTCGAAAACCAGTTTAACAATTCAGACAATGCTACATGGGTGATATTATTTTTTTTTGCCCAATTAGATAAAAAAACGTTTGCTATCACTTATAGTTTCAGATTGTTCTACAGTTCCATGATTACAACTTTCTGAGATATGATCTAATTCCGATGGTAATACAACTTTCTCAGGTGTAATAATTAACAAACCAGTACTTGATGATGATTTAATTCCTTCGTAACCACTACTTCCCTGTATACATTCTAATTCTGATGTTGCAATATCTATATTTGGTTGAGTAGTGTTTAACGAGATATCGGAAGATGTAGTAGAGGTAGAGGTACTTGGTACGTTAGATGAAATGGCACTATAATAATTTTTTTTTACACAATTACCTACTTCGGGTAAGAATTTTACCCAATACTGGTGGTACTACCTTCAACGAATTTATTACTCTGTTTACAACAATGATTTTTACAGATTCCATGGAAAGTAGTTTGTTGACTTTCCAAATAATCCAATTCTGCTAAATATCGAATATCATTTACTTTTCTCTTAATTAAGCGATATTGATAGCTTTTCGAATATGTCTTCCTAAAATTGCCATTTTATTACGTATATATATATATATATATATATATATATATATATATATATATATATATATATATATATATATATATATATATATATATACATATATTCACCATATTATTTATGTATGTTAGGCTTGTTATAATACATTATTATTGAGGTTATGAACAGGTCGGATGTATAACATACGATAACAGTAAAAAAAGCTCTTATTTCTATATACTTACTCATTATTTTCATCAGCCATATTATATGCTTATATACTTATTTATCTAAAGACGATAAACTGAAAACTGGAAAACCACCAAATAAAATGAAGGACAAAAACGCGGTAGATACTTAGATAGGGTAAACGTGGTGTAATGGCACAGTCTATACTATGCCATGCTATGGCCGTTATGTTAATGTTTGCTGTGATGTAATTGGAATTTGACGAGAGGCTGATAGAACTGGACTTTGATGAGATGTAGATGGTTCACGTAACAATTTGCAATTATTTCCATTGACTCGTTTTCATCATAATGTTGATGATCCTGCTCCTATATAATCTGCTTTTGTAAATGTATTCCCATTGAAAGGATAGATACCTGTTACTTGGAACCCTTTCATTGCTATTTCTCCAGTCTGTGACTTCAAGTACGCTTTTACAAACAGCTCATCGACATCAAAAGCAGTAACTGGACGATTATTTTGACCCATCCATACCCTGACCTCTTCACTATAATTACTTCTAAGAACACCCATAAAAATTTTATCTAAATGCTGTACTTTGTGCGTGCAATGTGTGCCCAACGAAATGATAACAACATGGTTATTTCTCGCCATATCTATGAAATCTACATTTCGGGCCTAGCTATAGTGACCGTGTAGAATAAGAAGCACTGGGGAAAATTCTGTTGGTTTTACCGCGTCAAGAAAGTGTTGGAACCGTTGATTAAATAGATGAGTTTTAACCCATCCACTTGGATTTACCACTCCAATTGCACTTGGCAGTGCTCCTTTCATTAATTTTTGATTTATCTTTTTCCTCGGGAAAATCATCACTGGTGGAACATATTGACCACCGGCACTCGTTGCTGCTATTAAGGTTATAAGTGAACCCCTTTCGACAGATGCCAATGAAGCAATTTGTCTTTTTCATTTGCGTCCTATAACTTCAGTTATTTTGTTTTGAACCACTGTTAGCCCTGTTTCATCAACATTCAATATACGGTCAGCGGTATAATTGTTCTTACAATATTCCAGGTCCAAGATATAAAAGGAGTTAACATTGGTTTCATTAAAATATCTCGCTCGAGAAAATGATGTACCGGTGGGTTTCCGTGTTGACAAAACGTTTTTATGACGATGTAAGAAGGGTCTTAATCAAGACCTCTAGGCTTCTGCAGATTTTTGAAATGGATGTTTAAAATTATTTCTGTTTACTATCGTATAGGCCATTCTTCTTAAATATTTTCTAGTTAAAGAGTAAAATTTAGCTTCCATTAGTAGGACATATTTTACTAGCTGAACCTCTAACTCTGTTCCTAATATACATTTTGGTCCTGGTTTAGCTTGTACAGCTAATCCTGTGTCAACACTTTCTTTGGACAACGCTGCAGAGTTGATCTAGATACATTGAAAATGTTTGCAGCCTTTAAAGTCCCCATCTCCTTATTTCAAATCGCTGTGATAGCCCCTTAATATCCTCAACTTTCTATAATTTTCTTTTTCAGCTTTTTTGCTCATTCTGAAATGATTCTAAGAGCTTGTACTACATTAATACAAACTACGAACATGGATCTAAATATGGGCTGCCCATATTTAAATAATAGTGGTAGCCCACATTACCAACAATTACGCTACAATTCAAAGTTAGGTTAAATTTGAAAACAGCTATCATCAAATGATCTTTACTCTATCGATTTATGTAAAGGTTTAAGTTTAATATTTAATATTTACTGAAGTATTGTAGTGCACAAATCACATACCTGATAAAGTTTTCACCGCTTAGTGTAGACAACCGTTGATCACTACCAGACGCTCTATACTAATACTACCAAAACTCGATGCAAATTTCTGTAAACGTTCTAACGTCAATTTTGGATAGCTTTCGATAGATTGCATCAATAGTTTATTGAATTTACAGTGACTCTACTACAAACAGTGGCGACAAGCAGCGATTAGCTCCGCCCATCGGCCATTACTAGGCCAAATTTTTGGCGGGTTTGTATTATTAGTACAGGAAATTCAAATGTTTGGTTTAAAATCGAGTAGCTGCGATAAAGATCTCTGTTATACCTAAAAAATTTGTGTTTAGTACAGTTTGAAAAAATAATTGTGTTATTATCATTATACTAAGTATACAATTTTTTTTTAAATGTCTTCGCCCCTTGTCGTGATCGGAACTTGTTCAGGGGCCTTCGTGCATTGTCGAAACCCCATTGGCGGGAAATTGGAATTTGTATTCTAATAAGTAATAAGCGAAGGCCTATTGCTAACTTATAAGACAGGTATAGGGCTTCTCAACATGCTTTCGGGTCTTTGCCCCCTGGACCCCTTGATGGGAAATTTGAATTTAGATTTAGGTCTTTATCTTCTGACAGCTTATTGCGAGAAATTTGAACTTATATTCTAATAAGGGGACCTAATACTAACTTATAAGGCAGGTATAAGGCTTCGCAACTTGCATTCAGGCCTTCGCCCCATGGCCCCTTTGGCGGGAAATTTGAATTTGGATTCTAATAAGTGGGGCCCTAATGCTAACTTGTAAAATTAGGACCCCACTTACTAGGATACAAATTCAAATTTCCTACCAAGGGGGCCAGGGGGACAAGACCTGAAAGCAGGTTGCGAAGTCTTATACCTATCTTATAAGTTAGCATTAGACCCCCTTTAAGAATACAAGCAATCAGAATGTAGACTTAAATACTAATTCAAATTTCCCGCCAACGGGGCCAGGGGACAAATACCTGAAAGCAAGTTGTGAAGCCCTATACCGGTCTTATAACAATAGGGCCCCGCTTATTAGAATACAAATTCAAATTTCCCCCTCATAGATGGGGCCACAAACAAATTCAAATCTTTTGCCAAGAGAGCGAAGGCCTGAGAGTAAGTTGCTAAGCCCTACACCTCGCTTACAAGTTAGAATTAGACCCACTTTATAATACAAAGTCATATTTACCGCCATAACCAATCATAATGCAGAGGCAAATACAAATTCAAACTTCTCACCAAGGAGGCGAAGCCCCGAAAGCAGGTTACGACGCCATATACTTGTGTCACAAGTTAGCATTAGAACCCCCTTATTCTAATATAAAATCAAATTTCCCGCCAATGGGGTCTCTACAATGCACGGCCCCCTAACAAGTTCCGATCACGACAATGGGGCGAAGACCCGAAAACAAATTGCGATGCCCTACTTCTGTCTTACTAGCTACCATTAGGACCACTTATTAGATTCAAATTTCCCGTCATAACTAATCAGAATGCAGAGAATTAATCCTCTAATCAGAGCACAGCAGTTGTGTAGTGGAGCTAGGAACCAATCAGAAGCCACCAAAAGGGTGGAGCTTACGCGAGCCAATCGGGTGTAGGGATGGGTTTTGTCTAGCCTTAGCCCCGTTTTAATATACCTACAACCAATCAGGTAAAAGGAGTGTGTATGGCCAGGCCTTAATGAAGCTATAAGCGTCTTAAACCCCAATTTAACACAGACAAAATGGCCGCTACACCACACCCTAAGGGCATCAAACACCCCTAACCACGGGGTTAGACCGCAAAAGACTTTTAATATTGCCAAAAGGACCTTAATTATGGTTAAAACCAAATCCAGGAGTTGAATAATTAGGGGCGAGACCACGCCCTAGAAACTCCCCCGAAAAAACCCGACCCCACCCTAGACTCCCACACTAATCCCCACCAACCCCCCACTCATACTCTCACCACTATGACGTCACTTCCACAGCTGCAGTCCTTCTACTTATATTTTTAATTTACAAGAACTTAAAATCAAATAATTCACTCTATACACATAAAATCAACCTGTCATACATTTGCACGCTTTAATAATTGTTAGTTGATTGAGAACTGTTCTTTAATTTGGTTAGCTAAGATTACATTCTAATTGACATATTGTTTATTCATGTCACAATTATATCTTACAACTTTCAACGAAGTTTACTCTAACGTGTAAGTACATTTAAGTTTTAATTAAGCTTTGTTTGTAATTAAAAACAAAATTGTTAGTAGTTTAATCCTAAAGAAGTTTGTTTTCGCAAACGAAAATTTGACTGAAAATCAATAAACGAGATTTTTTGTAATATTTTAAGTCGATACCCAGTAACCTTATTTTAATCTAAAAAGTACGACCCGTAATTTATATATTATATATATATATATATATATATATATATATATATATATATATATATATATATATATATATATATATATATATATATATATATAGTCTAAGAACCATATGGCCCCAATGCTGACCAACATCGAATTTGGCTGTAGGTCATTGGAGTAATCCATTTACCGCGGTCTGGTCGGAGCTGGAACATTCGCTGTTTTATTAAATGAATGTATAATTTGATTTTCTGGCGAAAACCTGAATATATTGTAGGATTTTGTCTTGGTATTTTTGCCTTAATTGATAACAAGCTTAATGCAAAAGAACCTTATTTTGATAACATAAACTATTTAATAATGAATTTTTCCCATGTAAGTACATAAGCTGTGATCCTTTTATCGGATTAATTAATGTATTTTTGGTACGAAATATTTTTGCCATACTAATTCAATCGGGAATTAAGGGAATGAAAAATCGCCCGAGTTTGCTCGTGGGATTTTTAAATTTTTGCTGAAAGGGTAACGTTTTTTCTTCCAAATTTCGCCAATAATAAATTATATGAAACATGTCGTCAGATGAGTCGAGAGGTTTCACGGCACCTTGAATATGAAATCCTGTTCCGTAATTCCTTTAACTTTTATCTTAAAGATTTAATAAAGAAACTACAGCTTTATTAATAAAGCAAAGATTACTTCTATCATTTTGCTCATATCCGAAAAGCTTGTTTTGCAATCACTTAAACGTTATATTGAAACAATCACCAAACATTTTGTGTTACTCCTCTAGAACTTTAAGCTTTCCTGCAAAATTGTAAAATTTTCGATGTTATTTTACCCTCATTTCTGTAAAATTTCCATTACATTCATAGAGAAATCTTATTCAACAAACACTTCGTTCGGAGGTAAATGAACTAGTCCGCCATCTTAAGTGCCATTTCACATTATAAATTCACAAATCCGGTAGCATTAGCGTGTCTATCACTTTTACTACTACTACTTTTCATTTTAAATAATTATTTGAATAATTGGGCATTCTAGGCATAAATACCATCCTTTATGAATTTTTTTCGAACGCAAACACTAATCTACATTATTTGTACATCACTGTATTTGTAGGATATAGTTTCCCTAAAAACGAAATTGAAGTTTTGGCATTCAATGATTTTACTGCCAGCTGTACAAAACTATCGCGTAACTTCCCGAAATGATTTCAATTTTAATTTGGGTTATTTTTAAAAATGGTTACGTTTACATCAAGCTGTAAAGATTGGTTTCTTGCGCTACCAGAGTAACCCCGTAATTAACATAAAACTGGTAGCATAAAATGTATGCAACTTCCAACAGTCTGTAAAAATTGAGATCTACTAAATGCACTGTATGGTAAATTTGCAAACGTTTGTATTTGGTATTAAAAACAAAATATAGAAATAGTGTTATCCACAATAAATAATTAATTTGAAATCAAGTCTCTAAATTAATTAACATATTAACCATTAAACGCTGATAAGTCATAAATATAAACGGAAGAAAAGTAATCTGAGTATCTTTTGTGTTTTTTACAGTTGTTTTCATGATATACAAACTTAAACTATTTAAATATAAATACCGATTTCCTTTTATTAGTACTCAATTAAAAATATGACAAATGTCGGCGAGCGATCACGTATTTTGTATTATAGTCAACGTCAGGGATGGAAAAGTTACAAAAAATCATTTGGATTAATTCAATTTAGAAATAGGTACAAGCCAGCATTCAAATAAATGAAATTTGCGTCTCGACAAATATCTTATGTTATTTAAAACAAAACATATGTCAATCTCATAGATAGTATTAACATAATTTTGCCGTCCACGATTACCACTACGTATAGGTATAATCATTTTGTAGTCGATGTATATCGCCAATACCAACAAAATGAGTTTCATTCAATAACTTTCAATATTAACCATGGAATTAATATGTTGAATATCTTCCATAACGTAAAATAGACATTATTATGTAAAATGAAAAGTACTTTTAACATTATATTCAAACTCTAACACATGTGCAAAAGTGGGCAATTGACTTCAGTCATTTCGAATTCTAAATTGACAGAATTATCTGTAATAGGCAATTAACCCGTTACGTAAATAATTATTTTTGTATGTAAAATGGTAATTTTTCCACACCCAACCTTCTGTTTGATAATAATAAATCATTTTAACGTATTGAGATAACTTAAAGAGAAAATAATTAGTTCAATTAAAACAAATTTTGACACTGCCGCCTGAACAGAGGTTAATTTGGATTCGCAATTTTTCCCATCACCATCGTGGTGTAGGTTAGATTAGTAGGTTGCTCAAGCACAACAACGCACAATTGCTTTCAAATGATGAGGTAAAATGGTTCTTTAGATTGTTGAATTAAATTTAGCTTAGTAGATACTTGCTCAAAAATTAATTTCGAAAGAAATGTAAATATTAATATTTGTAGTGAGAATTGATCGCTGCTGAAAAACCATCCGTTTGGATTTTGTTAGTATCAGCTTAATTGAACTAAAGAGAGTTTGTGTTTAGTAGAAGTCATTCATTAGTTATCATTAATCATTGGTGAAGGACCCGTGTTCGTAAAGAAGGAAACTGTGATTTTTGTCTAACTCCCTAACCGCCCTTCTGCCCGAAATAATTTTGTTTTAGCAATATCTTCAACCACTGCGTGGAGCACTCCGTTTGGAAACCGTGTGGGAGTTTAGTATTGTTCCAAAGGCACTCTGGTCTGTGGTATATCTTTGGGTCGCGTTCGAAGAAATTTTGGCGCATATCACCCCTGGATCCAATAAACCGTCAACCGTAGTCTGCCCATGAGTTAACCGCACAGCAAACAAATACAAGTGATTAAATATAATTAATAATATTTAACTTAAATAAACAATTTCCAAACGGGTCGCTGACGGCAAACCTCACTTGCGACCGGAAAACCCTCAGTTTATTAAACTACGCAGTTAGGGTTCCATAACCTTACTTCCATATCATATATTAAAACTTATTTCTGAGTATTTTGTGATCATCGTATTTACTGTAGCTGGTGAATACTAAAATTAGCGCTTAAAAATATTAAAGGCTTTGAGTGGACAAGCAAAACGTGGTGACGTATCACATACTTTGGGTATGAACCTTGTAATGTGTGCAATTTCACCCATAGATTTGTAACAGAATTGTCAGAAGTAGAGATATGATGTTTAAACCTATTACACAAAGCTGCACTAACTTCAGGTGTTCTGCACAGTTAATTATAGAAACATACACAAAAATACTTATCGTTAAGTAAATATCAAGCATTTCAGTTTACTAAAATACAAACATAAAAATTAATGGAAAACATTAATCTTTATTGAAATATCAAAATAAATTGCTTTGTAATATGAAATGCTTAGCATATTATATTAGGTACATACAGGGATGACTGTATTCCTGTGGGACTCAAGATTTTAGTAGAAAAATAAATTATTGTTAAAGTCAATTCGAGTTATCATAACAATGTGGAACACAAATCACCAACAAAAAAGAAATAAAACAGTGGTTAGAAAACATCAATATACATTTTGATAAAAATTCGGTAAAACCAAAATTATTAAATTTTGTCAGAACAGTATGTAAATAATTTGTTTCTAGAAATAAACGACCAGAAACATATTATCCAATTCAGCAAATAAAGGAATACTGTGTTTATGTGTGTTAATTGTTGTAATTTCAATCCAATTAAATAACTAGGGTAGAGCGACTTTTTATTTTAATAAACTAGTGTTGAGATACATGTGGTATAATAAGGCATTCAAAATGTGGGTTGAGAGTTATCTACGGTAACACCAAACTATATACTGTATTCAAAATATAGAAAAAGAAATTAAAGTCGAGACTTAGAAATCAGTAATTCACTAAACACACATGATTTTCCTTACAATTTAAATAAATTAAGAATCTTTCTAAAATAATTGCTCCACTGATTATGTTACTATGAGCAAAGGCTTAAAGTATATTTACATCTGTGCTGTTTCATAGTTACCTACTATAGAAATAATATTTACCTTGCTAATTTTGAACCCTTACTAGACAACTAATAACTAATTTGTACATTTTTTTTTATAACTATTTCATAATTACATTAAATATAATTACATTTTAGTTGTTCCATGTTACTGTGCACAACCAGAATTATTTACACTTTTATAAAGTAGTTTAATTTATCTCCAAAGATTCGTTAGTACAGCTTATTGTTATACTCAGTCGTACAGTAAGTTGCCTAACACGTCCTATTGAGGTTCCTATAATTATTGCAAACATAGTAAACTTAAGTCTTCAAAATATCATTATGTATTTAGAATGATAACAACCAAAATAATCAACGCCTCTAATGGTGTAAAATGTTAACGTAAAGTCAATTAAACAAACCATGTGGACGTAAGCTTGTGCACTGTTGATCAAAAAGCAGAATTTAAAAATGATCTAAATTTTTTCATTATTGACAAGGTTATTACCTTGTTGCAGACAATAACTAATGGTCTAAAGCAATGTCTCTTTCTGCTAATGGATCATCAGTGTCAACATATCAACTGTTTTTAATTAAGATGTGGGGCTCGGACCAGCCTCATGTTGAAAATGCTAAACTTTCATTATAGCATGCAGCATAATATTTAAATACATTATATGTGTATAAGGAAGGTTTTATGTTTCATTTATCAACACAAATTAAGCAGCGGTATATTAGCAGAAATCGAAAAATATCGTCCCAAATATGCACTAGACGCGTCAAAGATGATATGTGATAGCAAAAACCATTTATGGAAACGTCTATGAGACGAGAATAACATGGTTATGTTGAGTAAAGGGGTGGTTAAAGAAACTATTTAAAGAGGTTATAGCGATAGCATTGACCAACACAGGTTTAGACAAAACCCTATAGTGCATCAAATATTACGTCCCGTAGGGATTGTTCAGTTCGAAAAAACCTACTAGCATGAGATATAAACGGCAGCCAAAGAACTGCCCACTAAAAACAGTGGGACCAAATAATATCCTAACAGAAGTTAAAACTTTAGCGATATATAGGCAAAATATTCTCGCAAATTCTGAAAAGAAGATTCAAAGGAGCGATGTACAAAATATCTTCAATGCCGTAATGTGGTCCACAGAAAGCTAGTGGTCTCACCCTGCTTCATTAGGATCATTTGCAGTTAACCTATAAATGGAATAATCGTTGCTTATAAATTGCAAGGAGAAGCAGTTGAAATTTCGGTAGCTCGGTTCTTCTGAATTCGTGCTGATTTCAACACTTTAGATTGTCATGTACGACACTGTGCTGAACATTATGCACATGGAAGGAATCAACTAAATGTAAACATGAGTACGATAAGGCACCAAGGATATATTCGACTATAGGTCGTCTTGCCGAACTCCCGGGGTGAGAAGGCGTCTAAGCATAAGGTAATGAGTAATGGAGGCTATATGCTCGATAATGAGTACGCAACGTATGTACGTTGTAGTGAATTTCAGTGGAGAGTGTTAGACCACACTCTCATCAGAATAACTGTATTACTGGTTATACAAATGTGCAGCGGACATAGGATTATGTTATCAAAAGACGTTCTGGTGATTGCGTAATTGGACGATAATAAGTACGAAGCTTGTAACTATAAAGGTTACCAAATACTAATGACACACTACAGCATAACCGGTGACAGAAAGAACAAAATTGGGGTATCACAGCCAGTGAATGAGTGGAAATGTGTACAATACGTGAGAACGAAGCGAAAACTACGTTAATAAGTTAAATATTCGATGAGCACCAAGCATTTGAGATATAGGAAATAGTGTAAATTGCAACTAGTAGGTTTAACAGTCTGTAGCTAAGTGTTTGCAAGATTAGTACGGTAGCTAGCGAATGCGAAAATCGCGAAGTATGATTGCTGAAAAGGGTTTTAGTGAGTATACCTATTCTAGATGGAAGGAGGTCCCACAACACCCCGGTACATGGGGTTCTGTCTCTAAAAAGTTCTCCAAACTTCAATAAAAAAACGTGTAGTCAAAGTGAAATACAGTTAAACCTGAGGTAAAGTTAAGGTAAGGTCAAAATAAGGTCAAGGTAAAAAACGAACCCACTGAACGACGTCATCCATTGGTAGCCATTAAAAGCCATTGAGTAAAGTAGGGTATGTCTTGACCTCCGAGAATTAGAAGAAGTTATTAAAGAGATTTTTTTTTATATACCAACAATCGAGAACCTTTCAGCTCAATTGTAAGTACAGCTGTTTTCAACAGTTTGGATGGTAACATGAGCTGGTCTCAAATACCATTGTATTAAAAAAAGTTGTAAATTATGTAATTTTACGTTTTCAAATTGTTACCATTTGCAATCGGTTCGACACATGAAACTGTTTATATAAAAGTGTTATGCACATCTATATCTAGGGAATGTATGCTACATTGATGACCTAATTAACAACTTGTTGTATCCATTTTTCACAGAAAGACGCTAGATTGTATGATTCACGAAACTTCAATCGATAGCTTATTATATCCTTTAAATAGAATAGTTCTTCTACTCTATGAACTTTGAATGCGCAATGTGTGATATCCCTTAATCAATTCGCAATTGTAATAAATACCAACATTGGCAGATGGAGATGCATAATGCTGAGTATAGACTCGCTTCTGGGCAACGGCTACTTCTGTTGGGAAAGAGATTCCCGTTTTATGGCCTGTTTTGAGCTGTTTCTGATCTGTTTTGACCTGTATTTGAGAAACGGATTTCCGTTTTTGGCCTCTTTTGGGAGGTTTCTACCTGTTTTGTTAAACGGCATACTGGTACCAACTTTGGGGGCAACAACTACCTCATCCTGAGACAAATCAGATCCCGGTGGTCAGGACAGCAGTAAAATAACGTAAAAGATAAATTAAATAAGAACCCACATGCTGTAACCATAACCTTTTTAATACAAACAACTGCATCATCCTGGGATAAGCTAGATTTTAGTGATCAGAACTGCAGTAATGAAAGGGGTATCTTTACTAGCTACATTTTACGGGTTGGAACTGTAAAAAGGCTAAATATTCAGACGTGTACTTCGTGAAAAAGGTCATTCGACGTAAGAAGAATAAAGTACGTAAAATTAAACGAATATTCATGAATCGATGATGACAATGTAGTTTTACAAGCATATTATCTGTAACTACTTACTACACATAAAAACTCAGTATTTTTTTATATCTTTTTATTTCATCACGCCATACAAAGGTTTTTTAACAGTGTCTTCCTTTGCCTGAATTTTTGGGACTAAGGATAACGTCTTTTGGTATTCGCTCAGTTTATTGGATGAACATAACGCATTGTCCGGGCCGATTCTCCATCCTTTGAATTTTCTACGCCTTTGTGAACATTCTCCAACAACCATTCGTGGGACAAATTCTTATAGTTACCGGTCATACTGTGAACATTAAGTAACGTCTTACTCAAATCACTTTGATGTGCAGTGGTAAAACAAATGATTCGAGTTTTTTAGCAGTTATACATTCAGTATTTATAATTTTACACATATTTACAACTTCCTTAATTAAATGATCAAGTTCATTTTTTCCATTGAACAGCAATGCAATTTTCTTCGGGCACACATTTCCCGTATTGTGGGACCAGCTGAAGCACTCATCCGGTATAACAATGTCTGGCAAGTTAATGATATATACAATTATCCATTATAGCACACTTTAAATGTTTTGTATGTATTACACGCGTAGCATGACCGAGTTCCTGCTCCATGCGAACGTGTTTTTCGGAACTAACGCATGAACTGGTGCTCATCATCATCTGAAATATAAATACAAAAACTAAACGCTATCTTAAAATACTACGTCCTAAACGATTGAATGGTAACCCCAAGGGAGATTTGACGCAGAATTTGCAGTGATGACTCCATTGATGCTGAAGGAACTGACACCAGTTTTGTTCTGATTGATCGTAGCATTTGATCTTCAATGATCTCCCCTTCCGTTTCCAAGAACTGATTCTATTTTTAGATTTCTAAGAACCGAGCAGTGCTGTGTATGCGCAAACCGTGTAATTGATTAGAAATACTTATTTTGCTAGAACTAGTTAGATATCCAAGATTTCACTCAAGTTGTCCCTACAAGAACCACCTTACCTTGACGTACCTTTTAGCAAAGAGAATAACACGCCGTTCTTCTTGTTTCTACGAATTGATTCTATTTTTAGACTCCTAAGCATTGCAATATGATACCACCCAGAGATCAGTTTCGACTCTCCCGTTTTGAAGAGCATACACAGATATACAGAGCCAATACAAGATCCATTTAACCTTGCCCCACTGTTCAGCTTAGTCAACAGCAGGTCATTCCTTTTTTGTTTCACGAACTAATCCTATTTTTAAATTTATAAGAATTGTAATATGCTACTGCCGCAGGTCCACTAACTTTGACCTTGAAAATTCTGTTTTTATATTTCTAAGAATTGTAATATGATAGTCCTGCAGATAAATAATCTTTTACCTTAAAGATTCTATTTTCTGATTTCCAAGAATTGTAATATGATAACTATGAAATGATACCCCTGCAGGTCAGTAAACTTTGACGTTGAAAATTATATTTTTAGATTTCTAATAAGTGTAGTATGGTACTTCTGTAGGTCAATAAGCTTTTACCTTGAATTGTAATATGATACTCCTGCAAGTCAATAATCATTGCTTTGAAAATTCAATTTTTTGATTTCTAAGAATTGTCATATGATACCCCTGCAGATCAATAAGCTTTGACCTTGAAAATTATATGTTTAGGTTTCTAAGAATTATAAAATTATACCCCTGCAGATCAATAAATTTTGACCTTTAAAATACTATTTTGAGATTTCTAAGAATTTTAATATACTACTGAAGGTAAGTAAACTTTGACGTTGAAAATTATATTTTTAGGTTTCTAAGAAGTGTAGTATGATACTCCTGTAGGTCAATAAAACTTTTACCTTGAAAATTCTGTTTATAAGAATCGCAATATGATATCCCTGCAGATCAATAAACTTTGGCCTTGAAAATTCTATTTTTGGTTTCTAAGAATTGTAATATAATACTCCTGCTGGTCAACAAACTTTGACCTTGAAAATTATATGTTTAGATTTCTAAGAATTATAAAATTATACCACTGCAGGTAAATACATTTTGACCTTCAAAATACTATTTTGAGATATCTAAGAATTGTAATATGATACCCTGCAGGTCAGTAAATTTTGACGTTGAAAATTCTATTTTTAGGGTTTTAAGAAGTGCTGTATGATACTCTTCTACGTCAATAAACTTTTACCTTGAAAATTCTGTTTGTAAGAATCGTAATATGATACTCCCGCAGGTCAATAAGCTTTGTCTTGAAAATTCTATTTTGTGATTTCTAAGAATTGTAATATAATAGCCCTACAGGTCAATAAACTTTAATCTTGAAAATTAAATGTTTAGATTTCTAAGAATTATGAAATTATACCCCTGCTGGTCAATAAATTTTGACCTTCAAATTACTATTTTGGGATTTCTAAGAATTGTAAAATGATACAACGTCAGTAAACTTTGACGTTGAAAATTCTATTTTTAGATTTCGAAGAACTATAATATGATACCCTGCAGGTCAATAAACTTCAACCTTGAAAATCCTATTATTAGATATCTAAGGACCAGTAAGTCATTGAACTTGGATTCTAACTATTGCTTGAACGATGAAAATGGGGCGTGTAAATTTCCCGTCGAAGGGGGGGCGTGACGTCGAACTTAATTTTTTTTTTTAATTTGAATTTCCCCTCAAAAATGGATCATAATCTGCCCCATATCGCTAATAATACTGTAAAGTGGTTTTTCTACAATGAAATCAGTGTGTTCAAATTCAAGAAATCTAGTTGCTTGGCTACTGACATACCGATTTAGGCGAACATGACTCTCGTTTTAACACCATACACTTTTCTTGAACGTTTGTCCACCGTATTTCGTCGTCCAGTTTTTATACGGTATAGATAATCACCAATGTCTTTCAACATTCTACCTGTGGATGTGTGACTGATATTCTATTTATACGCAGTTCGTCGGAGACTTCCTTGTGGAGACTGCAAAACCTGGTCAAGGACCGGTTTTTCATTATCGTTGGTACAAACGTTCTTCGAAAATCTGAAGAACTCTTGCAGTGATACGAATTTTCTCAACAATTGCTAATATTACGCTTTTACTAGGTGCAGCTTTATTAAACTGCTCCCGATATTTTTCGAAAACTTGTTTTAAAGTTAGATCATTACCTCGTCCACTTCCGTGTGAACAGAAATAATGTTCTACCATAAATACCTTTTCCTCAATTGCCAGAACCGTTTTCAGAATGATTTGAACACTAGCGTAATGTTAGTATGACAGTTAATGACAAACAAGCCAAACATAACAAACAAACATCGCCCAAAGCATTCCATGGCCCTTCATATTTCGGTATTGTTGATTTTGGCAAACACCGTATGTTCACTCCATAAATAATTCAATTACTGTTTACCAATTTTGTGTATCGCCTTTTTGCTAGAAAGTGTTTGTATTTTCGTAAGATGAGCATTGTGGTATACAGCGTTGTCGATACCGGACACTGATATTTCATACATCTTCACTTGTTTTAGAGTTAAATATTGAATCGGCGCGCCGGTTCAACGGCGCGAGGAATAAATCCGCTCTCGCTCCCGCATGCAAAGCAATGTGTCCAATATTTTGTCACTTATAATCGTTGCAATTTTCCATAACAAAGCTAATCCCTGGCATTAATTCATGAGTGTTGTACGGTATGTACTCAAGAATAATAAATTGGTAAAGGCCTTTGTCCTTATAAGTTTCTTTGTATTGTCACAGAAATCGGATTCTTTTATTCTATTAAATATCTTCTCGGCTCATCTTTTTGCCATTTAAGCACGATTCGCAAATCAGAGAACCATAAACCTCTTCAAGAAGCTAACGTTGCACGCATTCCTCCACCATCACGAAACGCACCTGTCATAGAATAACATTAATTTGCTATCTCCTAAATAGTTCTTTACCACACATGTACCTCAAAATAACGAATGAGCTAAAATGTTACGAAAACAACTTAGATTTTCATTTTCTGCGTAGAACATACGGCATAATTTTCTTACTTTGTGGTTGGTGAACACGTTTTATTCATGTTATATTACAAATATTTTCTTAAATCTAAATAAATTCGTGAAAGTAAACACTTGCTTTAATATTACATTCAAGAATGTAAAATGTAAGAGTATTCTGCCAATAAATGAACCCATGTTAAAACTTTGTAATTAAAGTTATTTAAAACTGAACAAAAACGATGTTCTCAAATTTTCTCTCCGAAATTATGTACATAGAAGAATTTTATAAAGCAAATTAAACAAGATTAAAATGAAATTAAAAAGTAAGGAAGGTGAGTTAGTTATTTAACGTCTTTTAAATTGTTGGAAAATGTTCACATTACAAAAGCTTTGTGCCTAACCCACACTTTTAAATTATAAGCTTTAATATGTTCGCCTACTTGTTGTAGATTAATGTACTCGTTACTTCTATAAGATAAAAGTTTTCTTTGTACAATTTAGTAACAACCCGCGGTCTTTAGCCTTCATTCGTTAGTACAACCAAAGAACGTAATATGTATTACGTTCTTTGGTACAACAGACAAAAGTGTTTTTAAACGTAGTTTTAATTAACCTTATATCATTAATGTAATCCCCGAATATTTCAATACCATACCATTCTAAATATTTGATACTCATCAAACATTTAATAAATCACTTTTAGCTTAATCCGAAAATCTGTTTATCAAAAACCAACACTCATTTATTTTAAATTATTTATAGTTTGAAGTTTTTAGATTTATTTTTTTTTTACTACATACATTTTCTTGTTTGTTAATAAATTAAAATATCTACTACTATCAACAATATCTTTTTGTATTTATAACCCTCATCTGTTTCGATATTTAGTTATTTATGTAACAAGTGCAAAAAAATACGTCGAATGAAATGAACACTTATTGCATGGGTTGCCTACAATATCTTTTCTATGTTCATTAAAAAAAAACATGTGTCCGTAAATAAGAATATTTTATATTAATGTAATATTTAATATTTAAAGATGATCATTGCATATGAAAAGCGACAAAACACTTCAAAGAGCAGAACCCCCAAAGTATAATGGGAACCTTAACGGACATCTTGCCAGACATCCTGTCCGCCACCTTGTCAAACATCCTGCCGGCTATCTTGTCTGATATCCTGTCGGCCACCTTGTCGATTCAGGCCCTTTTGGCATAGGTCCTCGGAACTTGCTCGCGAGTCTCCGTCTATTGTCGTGATCCTCCTGGCGGGAAATTTGAATCTGTATTCTAATAACGGGGCCTTAATGTTGACTTCCAAGACAGGTGTAGGGCTGTGCAACCTGCTCTCGGGTTTTCTCCCCCTTGTCATGATCGGAACTCGTTCGGGGACCTTCGTGTATTGTATTGATCCCCTTGGCGGGAAATTTGAATTTGTATTCTAGTAAGGGGACCTAATTCTAACTTGTAAGGGAGGTGTAGAACTGTGCAACTTGCTCTCGGGGCTTCGACCCAAAGCCCGATATGATCAAGACCCTCAACCATTTTGTTACATATAATTAAATTGTATCCCTTTCAATTACGAGTCATAATCAAGACCCTCGGCCGTCTTATTTTGGCTGGAAATTTGAATTTTTGTTAACGTCGGGGAAAAATCCATCTAATTAGTTAAAGGCGTGCAGTCGATATTAATTCCAAATTTTGTTGAAGTAATGTCAAACTTTCACTAGGCTATTAAAATACTATTAATTAACAAGAAACATAAAGACAAATAATTATAGTTAACAATGCATTGTAAAGACAATCAGGTCGTCAATCGTTCACAATTTTGATAAAACAATAACAAACTTAGACTACTCAATTACGTCATAACGTCTGCAGAAAACTTATAACTATCTAATTAGATAAAGACGTGTAAGTTGTCATTCACTCGCATTGTTGATAAAGCAATATCAAACTTTCACCATTAAAAACTTGCTAATTAACTAGATACGTAATGGATAATAATTTTTATGGTTATATTCAAGAAAACAAAGGCCACTTTTATATTAAAGGATAAGAGTGATAAAAAGTAAAATATACCTGAGCCCACAGATTTTTGGTATTTAAGAGAGGCTGATAACAGAGTACTCTTTATTATTGTTTCGCAATTCAAGATGGAAGGTCAGATTGCGCATTTCTTTTCGGTAACAGTTGCGGGGCAATCGGGCTGCGGGAAATCGTATTGTATCGTGACATTCCTAAAAAACATCGAGACTGTCTGCGATACAACTTTTGAAAAAATTATTTGATTCCATGGCGAATGTCAACCGTTCAAAGACTTCACAGTGGAATTTCAGAAGGGTTCACCTGATATGGAACAGTTTGATGGTGAAAAACCGGTCTTAATAATAATTGACGATCTAATGCGAGAAAGTAACGGTTCGATGGTGGATACTTGAACAAAGGGCTGCCACCATAAAAACTTAAGCACGTTTTTCTTAACACAAAACATGTTTCACCAAGGACGCGGGCAGAGAGATATTTCACTTAATGCCTTTACACACCAGATTTAGCAAGACAGATCACGGCTTATAACCCGAAATTTTTAGAGGCTGCATACCTGGATGCCACTTCAGATCCACACGGTTATTTATTGTTAGAGTTAAAGCAGAATATCCTATAATATGTGCTATGATATAAAACAAACATGTTTGGACCTCAAGGAATTTGTCGGGTGTATATATATATATATATATATATATATATATATATATATATATATATATATATATATATATATATATATATATATATATATATATATATGCGAAAAAGGCTTTAAGCCTTACAGTCATAAAGATTACATCATATACGGTGTCTGACGTTTTAATCATAAAAAATTCACGCATTAGCCAGGTTAAGTAAAAGTCAACGAGACGCTTTATTGAAATGTTTGGAGTAAGCAGGTGGAATGTATCTGCGAGTGTGCACACAAAATTTTAAATCGACTCTCAACATAAGCACAGTTTAAGACACTTAGCAAAGAGATGCGAATCTATAAAAAGGAAGAAACAGTTTATTTTACACAAGGGCGTTGCATTTCTACCACTCTTGCTAGGACCATTACTACTAGGTATTCTGGGTAATGTTTCAAAAACAACCATGGCCCGCAATCTTAAAACTATGGTTATTCTACCATTGGACTTTATAAAACGCTTACAGGCTCCATATGGTACACAAAATAATATTTTAACGCAGCTGAGCAACGACATGGATAAAGTTTTAAAAACCTAAATGGCTGACCACGAAAAATGACAGCAGTTCAACCAAGTCCTTCAAAGATATCTACACTTTTTCAATAAACTACGTCAACCTGCTAGCCTAACCATCAGCGGTGAAGCTGATGATTTACCGAAGCGGTAAGGCCTGGCAGACGACGAAATAGTATCAACACTGCCAACTTCATATAGGAAGAAAGGTGAGTCCTTCTTACGTACACTGAATACGAGCGGTGATGTATTTTGGGATAAAAGGGATACTGTCACAATAAAAGACGAGATCATCCCTCATTCCAACATTATCGATCTGGTTCACGAAACGCTAAGACAACGAAAAACTACAAACCCACACGGTTGGCATCAGTTTGCGACGTATATTAAAGAAACAAATGTACCACGAGAGTTTATCGAAAATACGCGAAGACGTGATGCTGCTGTATCACGTAACGTTGAACAGGCCTTCACAACTATACGTGATAATTGTGATGCTGATAGTAAATCGAGGAAAACCTTTCGAAGAAGAAGAATTTCGCTAGATTGTGATAGTTGGCGAAGATAACACTTTTATCTCATGCTGTAAAAGGCAAATATGACGAAGTGAAACATTTTCTGCAGGCACAGGAAGCATATACGGTACATAAACCAGTCAGGAAAAAGTTACCGCGCAATAGGTATATTGTGAACAACATTTATGAGCTGTGGCAAACAAAATAGTGGCTACAATTACATACTAACGGTTATTGATGTGTTTAGCAAGAAGGCTTCAGCGCAAGCTCTTAAAACGAAGACAGCCGCATCTGAAATTGAAGCATTCGTCTATATTTTTAAGGAGTGTGACAATAAACCTGCAAGTCTACAGACGGATAAAGGCAAAGTGTTTGTGGCGGGCGGTGAACAAAACTTTTTCAAGAAACAAGATATCAATTTATAAGTAACAAATAACCCTGACGTAAAAGTATGTGTAATTGAAGGATTTAATAAAATATTGAAAACAAAGATGTGGCATTATTTTACCTACAAAAATTTATACAAGTACTCCAAAAACTTGTCACTGCTTACAACAACAGTCCTCATTCAAGCATAAAGGTTGCCCCTGCGAATGTAAACGATGCAAACATTTTGGAAGGGTGGCGTAACCTCTATGCATTACCGCTGTTGGTTAGGCTAGCAAGTTGACATAGTTGATTGGAAAAGTGTAGATATCTTCGAAGGACTTGGTGGTACTACTGCCCTTTGTCGTGGTCAGTCATTTTCTTTTTTGAAATTGTATCCATGTCGTTTTTCCGCTGCGTTAAAATGTTGTTTTGCGTAACATCTGTAGCCTGTAAGCGTTCTAAAAAGGGAAATGGTGGAATAACCATCTTCTTCTGATTGTGGTCCATGATTGGTATTGAAACAGATTATCCAGATTCCCTACAAGTAATGGTCCTAGCAAGAGTGGTAGAAATTCACTGCCCTTCTGTAAAAGGAACTGTTTCCTCCTTTTTAAAGATTCGCCTCTCTGTGCTAAGCGTCCTAAAGTGTGTTATGCTGAGAGAGTCGAAGCTTCTGATCAGCTGACAGCCATACACGTCCTTTTAAAATGTTGTGTACACACTCGCACATACATTCCACCTACTTACTATCCAAACATTTCAATAAAGCATCGCGTTGACTTTTACTTAACCTGGCTAACGCGTGAAGGATATCAGTGTTTTTGATTAAAACGTGAGTCATCGTATATGATGTAATCTTTATGAATGTAAAACTTAAAGCTTTTTTACGCTATATATATATATATATATATATATATATATATATATATATATATATATATATATATATATATATATATATATATATATATACATATTGACGTGAAATCCATACTTAAATTTGGGAACTAATTATCGAAATAATTTAATGTAACTTAAAACCAAATAAACACTGCTTTAATGAATATACTGTCCTACATGGTCGTAACATGAATAAATAAACAATCTAAAATAACCTAATCTAGATAAAACCCTGATATATCCCAGTAAACACCTTATGTTAAAATTACAATGAAACTAAAGTTACTTAAAATCAAACAAGTACAAGTTAAACGATAAAATCATATAACAAATAATCACGGTTTATCATTTACAATCATGGGTATGATCGGTGATTAGCTAGTTACCTCATTAAGAAAATTAACGTCTTCGTTGTTATGCAGTAGGTGAATGTAAAATTTCTCAGTTTAATAATATTATTAGTACTGTTGGAGTCCAAAATATCGACGTTATCAGTGCTGAATTTCTGAAGGAATATGTTCAGCAAAATGTGAGTACTGAGTACCTTTGTTGTATTTTATTTGCCGGAACTGTTCTTCTGTTCTCGTGGTAATATTTCTTACAATCATTCCCACATACGCAGAGGGACAGTCTTCACATTTAAGCTTACAGACACCAGGTAGTAGATTTTTAGGTGTCAAATCTTTAAAGCAACATAGTTGTTTGCTAATATTGGAGGGACCGTGAATGTTGATTTTATCTTAAACTTACGTAGAAGTTTAGCAAGTTTTTCTGATATACATCCACAATAGGGAACACAACATATTGTTTATCATCACCTTCTATGGTCTGTAGCGTCGTCAATTGTTTTAATTTTCGGTTCTTAAGTTTAGTGTGAAATATTCGGTCAACGGTTTCCTTGTTGTAACCATTACAACTGGCTATTTGATAAATTATGTTTTTCTCTGTTTGGAAATCAGTGTCGTTTAATTCAAAATTATATAATCTGTCTACATAAGAACGGATAGCAGCTAGGCGAAAGCTATGTGGTAAGTTGCTATGCGAAGGTATGATATTGCCAGTATGAATACTTTTTCTATACACGTTGAGTTTAAGGTGGTCATTAACCTTACTGATGTTCACATCATGAAACGGGAGAGTTAGTATTCTCCATTTCCATAGTAAAGTTGATATCATCATGCCTACTATTTATATAAGTAAGGAAGTTATGGAAATCACCGTCATTGCCTTTGAAAATAAAAATATGTCGTCTACTTATCGAACCCAACATATAACACACTTTTTGAAAATTTCATTGTGTGTAAGAAAGGTGTCTTTTAGATTTTTAGTAAGAATTAAGGGAATAAACCTCCTCCCATAGTTAAACCATGTTTTTGCACATAGATTTTATCCCTGAACTTGGAGAAATTGGGACCAACACTGATTTCCAATAAAGAAACTATTTCGTTTTGGAATTCCACATTTATTTTACTATTGGATACGATTTCTTTAACAATTTGGATAGTCAGTTCAATAGGAACGTTAGGAAATAGGTTTACGATGTCAAATCAAATAAGTTTAACAGTACTATCTATTTTGATTTGTTTAATATGAGGGATTCTTGAGAGTTCAGGGATTATTTGTGTGAGATCACATTCAATAGCAAATGTTTCTGCATTATGACCAGCTGGATTAGTAGTAGATCAAAATTGAAGTTAATTAGAGCTATGAACATTGAAATCTCCTACAATTGAGATATCGTAAGAAGGAAACTGAGACAGATGGTAGTCAACTTTCAAACTAAGGTATTCGAAGAAAGATACCGTCATTAGACCTACAAATGCAACAGTAAAATTCCGAAAATTTAAAACAGATCCCGTCGAAATTTTTATTTTCCAAGGAAGAAATCCTCTTGCAAACAATTCTGTCTTTGACAGACGCAAATACGCCTCCTTTGTATCGAAAGTTAGAGTGATGGTTGTATTAGGGATATTGCAAGTCGGGTGAATCGGAGTTTATTTTATTATATTCGTTATTGTTGTGTTGTTACGATTAGGTCCTTTCGAGTTTCGGGGCACAGTTACTCACAAAATTTTTAATATGTTTTCTTTACTTCAGCCTTACTGCCCACTCGCCCAGTAATGCACTAGGAGCTGAGCTAACCAGCATTCTTTTTACCTATGGTAGATACCGTTATTTTGAACCATTACGGTACCAGCTGCACGTCTACTTTGTAAACCATATCGACTAAACCACTGCATCTAACCTCCATTAAAGGCAAATTAGGGGCATGGAGAGTGGTAAACACATATGATACCACTCATAAAAACCTATCATCTTAGTTACATGATATACTCACCATGCTGAAGATAATATGCATTAGAGGCTCCAAGAAGGGTAGGAATTGGATTCCCATAAAGCCTCTTATCGAGACCTTTTAGTTTGATGATACTGGTAATTTATTGGCTTCATATTGCAGATAACCTCCGTCAGAGACCAATAAAAGTTGGTGCTTGCATGTACATCATGCTCTTCATCGAGACCTGCTCGACACCTGTAATGATATACCTATGATCTCTTGTTTTTGTGCTATAACTAATCTCTGTTCGAAGTCAATGTAGGGGTTGAGTTTATTTTCCCACGTAAATTACGGATGATGCAGTAAAGGCTGTAGAGATAAAAGTGGTCGTAAATGAAACTTCTTTGAAAACAAAGTCTAATTCTGATCACCTCAAGCAGTGAACATTCAGAAGAATTATTAAAGGACATAAGGAGGAGTAAGGAAGACAGGGGTAAAAAACACAAAAACTAATCAACTCTACGGGTACAAAGCCTTTAAACTAGAGGTTTGAATAGGTTATACTGTATATAGTCAGGCATTAAAATTATTATTGCAAAGCAGATTAAAAACGGAAAGAACATTAGTTGATATGTAATCATTTTCATTGTGTGCCATAAAAACAATTAGTTCAAGTTATAAACCAATTTGTACCACGTACAACTTTCACTTTCACATTATTATTTTAAGAAGCTAAACGGGAGGTGTCACTCAATTAACAGGTAGAGATCCTTCATTCGAGAGGTTGACCTGTGGATCATCTCTGACGCCAAATAAAATGCAAATATTAATGTCGGGAACGAAAATCAGGGCTAGTAGCATAGGAACAATAGTAGATTTCTTAAATAAAAGGAAAAGGACGAAAACGAAGAAAATCAAACAGAAGCAGAAGCACATAAGCACAGAAACAGACGAATTTAAAAGGAGTAAGAGAACAATAAGAGCACCTACAAGAAAGGAAATTAATATAGAAAGCAACGGAGAAGAGAATACATTAAATATGGAAAATTATATAAGAGGTCTTTCTAATCAAACAAAAGAAATAAAGATGTACACAAGCAGCACAAAAAGAGCCATAGAAAATATAAACGAACTGAAAAAATATGAAGAAGAAATAAGTGTCTTAAAAGAAGAAGCCAGAAAAAATGAAGTTGAATGAGAGAAGGAAAAAACCGAAATGAAAAAGGAAATTGAGACAATGAAGAAAAAATTGGAGAACGAAGAGAAGAAGGAAAAGAAAAATAGTATAATAACAAAAGGTAAAAACTTTACAATGGAAAATAACAAACAAGAAGTAAATGAATTCGTATAAAAATAAATGGGAGTTAAAATGGGTATAGAGGAAGCATACAGAATAGGAAAGGAGGAAATGAAGATAATAATCATAAAGTTGGAGAATTTGGAACAGAAAATCGAGATTATAAAGAATAAGCATAGGCTGGGGAAACAAGAAATATTGTAGACTGTGATTCAACTATAGAGGAGCTAAAAGTACAAGCAACTAGTAGAAAAATGGCAAAAAAAGAAAAGGACACAGGCGAAAAAACAAACATAGGATACAAGAGAATTAAAATAAATGGGACCCACTACCAATGGAGCGATTAAAATGGTGAAATCCTAAAAAATACAAGACCCACATTAAAAAAAACTAAGTAAAAAAACAGGGATGGAAAAGTGGTAACGAAAACAGGCATGGAGAAGGAGATGAAATGGAATAAAAACAAAGAAATAGCAAAAATCAAGCAAACAAAAAATAATAAACTAACAGAAAATAGAAAAAAAATATGAATAAACGAGGCAAACAAGAAATAATAAAATTGGGTACTTGGAACGTAAGAAGTATAAATGGGGAAGAAGTCGAACTAACAGAAGAGTTTGAAAAAGCGGGTCTCAGTATATTAGGGATAATAGAAACAACAAATAAAGGCAAAGTAATAGAGACATTAAAAGGACATATACATACTGTGTGTTTAAAAATTAACGCCCAGCCGCCGGGGTTAGACTCTGACAAAAAAAAAAATCGAAAATCACTTGTCAAAATTTCGAATATTTCCTTCTTGCGAATTTATGGCCTTCTTTTGCAAATTAATTTTTAAAATAGGTCTCAAGGTAAAGATAACTCATTTATAATCAAGGTAATGATTATTAAATTGAACTTCTGTTCGTTCACTAAACCAATTTCTATAGTTATCTATTATTATTGCATACAGCAAATGAAAATTAACAATCAGTCACGTGTTGTCATGTGAGAAACCTTAGCGAATTGCGGGCTCACATGACATTCACAAAAAGTTCACTGTGATCCTTCATTTTGTGTATAATAATTATAATATATCGTAACTAGAGAAGTACATACAGTTCAAGTTTGAATCGATTGTGACTTGCCTCCTCGATAGCTCAGATGGAAGAGCCCCACTCTAGCAAAGTGGAGGTCGTGGGTCCCACTCGAGTTAATCTTTTACTGTATGTATTTTAAAAGTTAATTTTAAATACAATACAGTTAATGATTATTAAATTGAACTTCTGTTCGTTCACTAAACCAATTATATATATATATATATATATATATATATATATATATATATATATATATATATATATATATATATATATATATATATGTATATACAGTGTGATCCAAAGTAGAGGGACCATTCAATAACTTCTATATTTTACTATATATAAAAAAAGGGTTAAATTATTTTTTGTTTACGGCGATCTATCAAATATTTTTTTCATTTTCGGTTAAACCGGAAACGAACACAACTATTGTTTTTTAAATGACAACCTGTATATTTTTTTATCTGATTCCTCATTATTTTTTCTTTCAGTAAATATAAAATTTTATGGGTATTATATCAGAAAATTTTGTTGTAAATCGCAAAAAACTGTTTGAAGGAGTACAAGACCACTATTTAAAAAACATGGAAAACGGAAACAACTGCTTTGTGAAGTTGTTTCAGATTGTTTCACATCTTTCAAAATTAGTTTTTATATGTAATTACTTAAGCTGGTACGGCATTTATAATTACAACGTTATTGTATGCAATTATTAGGCTACATAATGAGTAATAGTGAAAAGGTCGATTTAATGTCAATATTTGGCGAGTGTAATCGCAACGCACGAGGATCAGTCGCACTCTATGCAGAAAGATTTCCTGACAGGTATCACCCTCCACATACTTGCTTACACAAAATTGAAAATTCATTAAAGCAACTTGGAGCATTTCCTGGAGTACAAATCCAAAATAGAGAACCCAGAGAAATAACCCGATAAACGAAGAACGAGAATTGAAGAGTTTAGAGTATGTTCGACTACATCCACATTCGTCTATTAGGCATGTAGCTCAGGAAGTGGGAACATCATTTGGATATGTTCAGTGGACATTAAAAAAACACAAGCTGTACCCCTATAAATCATATTTAGTGCAACACCTACGTCCAGCAGATCCCGAACACCGATTAACATTTATTGCGTGGTTAGTGGAACAACTGGGAGATGACCGAGTCATTTTAGACAGAATTTTGTGGACCGAGAAAGCAAAATTCACCAATAATGGTGTTATCAACAAACAAAATAATGGTTTCTGTTCGGACGAAAACCCACATTGGACATTAAATACAAACCATCAAACCGTTTTTGGTACTAACGTTTGGTGCAGTTTAATAGGAGACAGATTATTGGGACCTTTTTTTATGACGCAACTCTCACTGCAAGAAGATTTCTTCATTTTTTAAATACTGAGCTTTTGACCATGTTAGAAGATTTTCCACTAGCATTGCGACGAAGTATGTACTTTCAGTTGTACGGAGCGCTAGCTCCTACTAGTAACATTGTTAGTGAATATCTAAACGAAACCTTTAATCGGCGTTTAATTACCAACCATGGATCAGTGCAAATGCCGCCAAGATCGCCTGATATTACACCTCTGGACTATTTCTTATGGGGCTATCTTAAGACACTCGTCTATGCAGATCCGCCACAAAATGTAAAGAATTTAAAAAACAAAATCCGGTTGGCCTGTATGCAGTTAACACCCGATGTGGTACATAGAACAACACATCATGAACTTCTAAAGCGGCTAGAGGTATGTGTTGCACAAAATGGTGGTAATTTTGAACAATTTATAAAATAATTTTCCTGCATACCATCTTTGTAGTGCTTATTACTTGTTGAATTTTGCATTTTGTTTATGTATCCGTTTCCAGATTTCTTACTATTCTAATAAATACTAATAATAAAAGCAGTTTCCGTTTTCCATGGCAATAGCTATTTTGTTTTTTAAATAGTGGCCTTGTACGCCTTCAAACAGTTTTTGCGATTTACAACAAAATTTTCTGATATAATACCCATAAAATTTTATATTTACAGAAAGAAAAAATAATGAGGAATCAGTCTAAAAAAATATACAGGGTGTCATTTAAAAAACAATAGTTGTGTTCGTTTCCGGTTTAACCGGAAATGAAAAAAAATAGTTGATAGCCCTATTAAATGTAGCACATGGCCGTAAACAAAAAATAATTTAACTTTTTTCTATATATCGTAAAATAAACAAGTTATTGAATGGTTTCTCTACTTTGGATCACACTGTATATATATATATATATATATATATATATATATATATATATATATATATATATATATATATATATATATCACTATGGGTTATAGTGGGGAACCCATCGCCATCCCAAGCTCTTGCTGGTAGAATTTGTCTTCTACTTGGAAATAGGTAGTTCTAATGCATATTGTCAGAAGTTCCATTACTGTGTTTACATAGTTGCGCGCGTTCGTCTAACGTTTCATTCTTTTCGAGCCTGTCCCTTATGATAGTGCCTTATTGGTAAGCGCATTTGTGAATATGCTCACGATTTCTTCGTGGTTTGGTTGCATTCTCATAGTTTCCACGAAGTGCTGCGTATTATTAATCATAGACTCGGTTTTTCCCAAAGGTGTGACGTTGCGAATGGGTGAGGGGGTGAATTTCTCGAGCACACAGTTGGTCTCAGTATATTCCTTATCTGAGATATAAATCCTCACTTTAACCCAGAACAACACTTTTGCTGGAAACGAACTTATCCGAGTTCAAAACTTCCTTTACTTTAGTGCGAAATCCTTAGCCAGGAAGGATTCCTAATTTCTGATCATTTCTTTGGTCATCTGGCTTTGTTCGTGCGTAAACAATTACAAGTAGGGTTTTTGCCTATTTACTGTTTCTTTATCTATAAGGCCATATACTCGAATCTATTTTTATCCAACAGGTTATAACTTGCAAACTTGACATATTATTTTTCGATCGTAGGTTTGTTTCCTGGAAAATGGCTGAGTAGCGTATTTCTGAGAATCTTTAGATAATCTCGTTTCCAAGAATTGACTCAATTTTTAGGTAACTTTTAAGAAACGGATTAGTAATGCATTTATTAAGATTGCCTCGTTCCCAGGATTAATTCTTGTTTCTTGTTTAAGCTATTCAAGGAATTACTGAACAGGGTATACATACAACAGGTAGCACGTTATATAAGGTATACACAGATTAGGATAACAGGACAATAAAGTACGCACAGAACAGGATAACAGGGTATACACATAGATGCCCTGTTTGTAGGTTCTTTACTTGTACGTTAACCTAGCTTAGACTAGGTGTTTAACTGACACCTTTGCCTTTGGTATTTGTTTATCTATTTCTAACCCACAGGTTATAATTTGCTAGCGGTCTATACATGAGTCATACATTTCATTATTTAATACTGATTCCAAGAATTGCTTCGATCTTTAGATGCTAGGTTCGTTCCTTGGCTAAGACCAAGACCGTTCAGAAATAAATGATTCATGGATCTGGGGTTTGTTTCTTGACTAAGACAATAGCCTTATGGTAGGTTCGTTTCTAGACTAGGGCTTTAAAGAGACTGTGCTTGGGCTTTTTGTCTTGCTAGTGGATTTGTTTGCTAGTTAACAACTAGCCCTTAACACCTTAACCTGGACTAACGTTCACATGCATATGCATGAGATTAGAACCGCTTCAGCTGAGAACCAAACTTTCATTTTGTATACAACCCTCTTTACGTAAATATATAATTATATATATATATATATATATATATATATATATATATATATATATATATATATATATATATATATATATATATATATATATATATATATATATATATATATATGTTTCTATTTAGATTTCCACAAGTATTAATATTTAAATAAGTAGTGGGTCTAGTACATGTACTAGACCCACTACCCGAAGTCAAACACACCCATCCAGATTAAATTTAAATTAGTTACCTTGTTTCATATTCTGTACTAGTTAAAAATAGTTACCTTATTTCAATTTTTGTAACTGTCAAAATAAATTCTTGACAACGGGAACAATGGACGTTCCCGAAACGTTGAATTAATTGTACGTTTAATTACACAAGTTTCAAAGAAAAAATGTCTTATTTAAATATAAATACTTGTGGAAATCTAAATAGAAACATAATATTCCTATACGGAGAAGAAACTCGGAATACCATCAAGATCTACAGAAAGCTACGTATCAAAAAATGTGAAACACTTACTAATTTAACTTTTTTAAAGCGTTTTCGTGACAATAAAATAATACCCAAGGGATTTAAATTGAAACCAAGTCCAGAAATTAATGATTCTTATAAGATTTTATTCAAAACAAGCCTTGCCCTTTTAAGAAAAGCGATTGCCAATGAAAGGGCTAAATTTGACTATCTCAACCGTACCCTTTATGACACATTCCAAACTTTACATGCTATCAAAATTCACCCTTTCATATTCGATACGGTGGATCGTCTCCTTGAAGTTACTGTAGAATCGTCCTTGATGTTAAAAACTAACCGACAGAAACAAAAATTTGAACGTCTGTCTCATACATCACAGGCAAATAATGTAGAACCGTTAAGGACAGTACACAATTTCAGTGACAAAGAACTTAATAATAATATTCTAAATGTTTTAGGTAAAGGGTTTAATTTTGCCATCACTCCTAAACGGATTCCCGTAGAAAACATCATTACCAACGTAGAATACGCCTTAAAAGATACAGAATCTACGGTAGCTGACGAAATTAGGCTCAACGTAGCACACATTCTTCAGAACTGCAAACTTCCCAAGCAAAATATCACCAAACAAGACCTCCAAATGTTACACCAAATCAAAAATGACGGCCAAATTATTAATACTGCCCGCTGACAAAGGAAACGCTACTGTCATTGTCAACTCTAAAGACTATCACCACAAGATGTCTGAACTGTTAACTTCTTCAGAATATAAGAAAAATCAGTGCAATCCTACCACCTACATAGAAAAAACAACAAAATCTATCATTAATTCTACAAAACTAGACAAAGAAACAAAACAGAAACTAATTCCAAGAGAGAAGAGCTCAAGAATCCCCAAAATATACGGACTCCCAAAAATACATAAGGAAAACTGGCCATTACGCCCTATCGTCAGTGCATTCAATTCTCCGACTCATGACCTTGCTCGTTATCTAGCAAAAATTATTCAACCGATTTGTGAAAATTCTGTATCCTACATCAAAAACTCTTATGATTTTCTACACAAACTCAAAATTGTACCATTTGCTCCAAATGACATTTTAGTTAGCTTCGACATAACGTCACTTTTCACCAAAATACCTATTGAAGACACGATGAAAATTCTAGAAGAAAAACACTCAATAAACCAAGATATACTCAAACTAGTAAACCACTGCATACACTCAACCTATTTTACATACAAAGGACAATTCTACAAGCAAATTCAAGGAGCACCTATGGGCTCGCCACTCTCTCCAGCTTTTGCGAATGTATATATGGAACATTTTGAAACCACTGCTTTAAATTCTGCAGATTTAAAACCTAAATGTTGGTTTCGTTATGTTGACGACACATTTGTAGTTTGGCCTCATGGAAAGGCAACTTGAACCGTTTTCTAGGACATATTAACAACATTCACAACAACATCAACTTTACTATGGAAGTTGAAGAAAATAATTCACTCCCTTTTTTGGACACCCTAATAACAAGACTTCCTAATGGTAAATTTACACACAAAGTTTATCGAAAACCAACTCATACGAATAGATACTTGAACTCTCCATCCTGGTCAATTACGTAGCGTTATGAAATCCTTGATATACCGCTCTTACCACTTATCTGACCAAAATTCTAAAACGGAAGAGATGAAGACTATTAATAAAATACTAGTTCAAAATGGATACAAAGATCAAGAAATATTGAAAATTACCAACGAAGTAAGAAGACCAAGAAATAATAACTTGTCAAACAATGAACGCAAGATTCCTGTTATTTTACCTTATATAAAAGGAATTACAGACAGAATCGCAAAGAAATTTCCCAAAAACGACTTCAGACCGGTATTCAAACCACATTCAACTTTGTTCCAACTTTTAAGAAACCCCAAAGACAAAATTCCTAATGAAAACCAAGGAGTGTATGAGATACCGTGCAACAACTGTCAAAGAACTTATATCGGACAAACTTACAGAATATTATATGCGAGAGCCGATGAACACCAACTAGCAATTAAGCAGCACAATCCATCATCATCTTTAGCTGCACATCATTTAGATACAGGACACCAAATTAACGCCAACGATATCCGTCTAATTGCACCTCTATATACCTTACAAGAGAGAATTATTAGAGAAACAGTTGAAATTGAAAGAAGACCAAACGCCCTCAATAAACGAGATGACACTTCTAGAATACCACAAATTTGGAAGAATATCATTAAACAAGTCTATTCGAAATTTCAACTAACTCCAAATCTTCAAGAAATTTCAAACACTTATGCTGCAACTATTCCTGACGTCTCCACTTCTGCACCTTCCACATCATGTACTAGACACACTACCCGAAGTCAAACACACCCATCCAGATTAAATTTAAATTAGTTACCTTGTTTCATATTCTGTACTAGTTAAAAATAGTTACCTTATTTCAATTTCTGTAACTGTCAAAATAAATTCTTGACAAAGGGAACAAAGGACGTTCCCGAAAGGTTGAATTAATTGTACATTTAATTACACAAGTTTCAAAGAAAAAATGTCTTATTTAAATATATACAATAATATATATATATATATATATATATATATATATATATATATATATAAAGAGGGTTGTATACTATAGCTATTGTTATCTTTCCTTTTGATCTCTTTCTTGTTTTATTTGTATTGCTCATAATGCTTGTTTTTCTTCGTTTGTATATAATGTTTCCATTTTTTTGCTTTTTCTTTACCATTTGTTGTATTTCTTTATCCCACATTCCTTTTTGCTGTTTCGTTTAGCATATCTTTGGACTTATGCCATAAATCTTCTATGTTTTCATTTTATTTTTGTTGGTTATTTTAAAGTATTCTTTTTATCGCTTGTTCAAGTTCTCATTCGTATTTGTATTCTCTTAGTTTACATACTTGTATAACTTCATTTGTCATTTCACTTCTTCCCTTATCTTCCTTACTTTTCGCGTTATGTTTTTCCTTCTTCTTTGTTACATCTATTGTTCCTGCAACAAGGCAATGGTCACTTCCTCATATTCACGTTTAAATCTCACAGCTTTAACTAACCTTCTTTCTGTTATGTTTGTTACTATATAATCTATAATCGACTTTTTTTCTCTACTATTCATTTCTCTGGTAACTTTTTGTACTTCTTGAGTGCGAACATGGTGTTAATTATCGCTAAAGTGTTAACTAGACACAAAAATCTAACAATATTTTCCTGTTACTTTTCTTACATATTTCTCCGTGTTTTCCCAACACATTTTCGACTCCTTTTTACTATTACCCACTCTCAAATTAATGTCACCTATCATATATATTGGATCTTCTTGTATTTTATATATCCTTTGTAGCTCTTTCCAAAAGTTGTCTTATTTTTGTATTTTCGTCTTCATCCGCTCCGTATACAATAATAAATGTTATCTTCTCCTCTGTTTCTATTGTTGTTAGTATTCTCTCTAAATGTCTTGTCTGTTCGATAATTGCTATTCTTAAATCTTTCCTGATTATACATCCAACTCCTCCCCTCATTATTTCTTGTTTCCCCACTCCTGTATGTAAAGGTTGTCTTATAACTAATTCTCCAGACGCCGGGGTTATACTATATGGCCGAAAATAAGTCAAAAATCACTTACGTCAAGATTTCGAGAAGTTCCTCCTTACGAAATAATGGCTATATTAAAAATTGCAATCATGGTCTAAAATATCCAAGTAAAAGTAGTTTATTAATTAAAACCAAGTGACATATACACATAATAAAATTAAAATGATTAAATTTACAAATGCAAGTGTTCGTCACTTTGTTCTGTGCATGCATCCAAAATCCGTGAAGAAAATTGTTTTCAACACGACCTATTGTTTCGTTTGTAATTTGAGAAAGCTCCATAAATACGATCAATAACGTCGTCTTCATTATTTCGTAGGACTGTGTGTACCGAATTTTTGAAGTAGCCCTAAAGCCAAAAGTCTATTAGGAACCTAGATAGTCAAGAAGTAGGTCCTCCGCGACCGATCAGTTTATGGGGAAATCGCCGATTTAATATCTCTCGAACGTTTCGAGAATAGTGAACATCTAGTTTCAAGTAGACGAACTTCATCAGCATTTATTGTTGTATGATCGGGATGTCGCGTAGTAGGAAAACGTTGGCGGTACAGACACTCTGCTGCACCAACATTCTTATTACAAACACCAAGTAGTTTAATTATATCTAAATATTCTTGATTACTGTACCTTCGGGCATTATAAGTATGGAAACTTAATTGTTTACCATTGTCACTTTGTCTTGCTAGTGGATGTGTTTGCTAGTTAAGAACTAGCCCTTGACACCTTAACCCGCACTAACGTTCACCTGTATATGCATGAGATTAGAACCGCTTCAGCTGAGAACCAAACTTTCATCTTGTATACAACCCTCTTTATATATATATATATATATATATATATATATATATATATATATATATATATATACATTTATGTATGTGGTAGGTTGGCTTATAGACTAGGGCTTTAAAGAGATTGTGCTTGTGGTTTCTGTCTTGCTAGTGGATTTCTTTGCGAGTTAAGGACTAGCCCTTGACACCTTAACCTGTACCAACGTTCACCTGTATATGCATGAGATTGGAACCGCTTCAACTGATAAACAAACTGTCATCTTGTATACAACCTTATTTATATATACATATATATATATATATATATATATATATATATATATATATATATATACAGCGTGTTCAGCGAGGAATGGGACAGTGCAATATCTCGGGAGCGGATAAAGATTTTTAAATTATGAAAATATTTTTGTAAAGATCTTCCAAGGGTCACATTTGTTGGCACAAAGATATGAATCAACGAACATCACCGCCAAGTGGCGCATCTCACTTTAATTTTTTAAATGCAATGGCCTATTTTTTATTTCATTTTTGGATTCTATGACATATTTGTGATGACTTTTATTAAGACTCCTACCAACCTATCTTTTGTAGTTTCTGAGAAAAAAAATAATTTTTGGAATTTTATTAAATGAAAGCATACAAATTAAATTAAATGTTCAAATGTTTCTCCATCATTTTCTACACACGTTTGATAACGCCTAATTAATGTAACACTAGTTGCCGCTCTTAAAATTTCTCGAGTTATGTTTGCACAAGCAATTATAATTTTGTTTTGTAACTCCTCTACATCTCTAGAAGGTGTTTCATACACTACACTCTTTAAATGTCCCCAAAGAAAGTAGTCTGAGGGACTAAGGTCAGGAGAACGAGCTGGCCACATAATGGGACCATTTGTACCTATCCATCTTTGCGGAAACACTCTACTTAGATAATTTCTCACTATTGCGCTATTGTGCGCCATCCTGTTGAAAGTACATCACTTGCAGCAGATTTACATTTACATCGTCAAGCAAAGGAGGCAGTTGATTTTCAAGAAAATCCAAATAGCGTTGGCCTGTTAAGGTACCATTAAAAAAATATGGGCCAATCAATTTGTCATCTATCATTCCGCACCGTACATTTATGTTCCATCTCACTTGGAAATTGGTTGCTCTTACCTAATGAGGATTTTCTGACGACCAGTAATGGGAATTGTGGCGATTAACGATTCCATTGTTTGAAAAATTACTTTCATCAGACCACACGATACGACCTAGAAAATTAGGGTCTTGCGCATAATGTTCCATAAAAACCCCGCTGATAAAATTAAGTCTGCGATTTTGATTTCCTGCATGCAGTCCATGTACCAAATGAATTTTAAATGGGTTGTATTTATTAGATTTTAATATTTTATGGACAGAACCAACTGATACGGCACACTCTTCAGAAATAGATCTCACAGACACATGAGGATTATAAGCTACACATGCTATGTTACACGTCCAAACCGCACTAGGCGTCGTGTTTGCTTACTAATGTAAGCGGGTTGCCAAGCCAGCTAACAGGGAGATGGGCGTGGTCGAAATAATTAGTAAAATGAATGATTACTACGCTCAAACACCTTACACCTAAATTCAAACAGCTCAGTCCGGGAAAATATGTCTCTAGGCGCCACCACAATCGAAACTTTGCTAAAATAATTGTCTTAAGCTGGGTGTTAATTAACCCTACTTGATTGTGGAAAGTAGGATTGTGCTTACTCAGTAAATTCTCACACGAGGGTTCTAAAACAAACACTCGTCCAAAACAATTCAACTCAAACTCAAATATATTTAGTACTACCCAGGTTATTAAAAACTTTTTGAATACACCTCGTATACCAAAACTTCAAAATAAAATTTATCACTCAAATTCAACTGCATTCACGTAACCAACAGTTATATTTTCTACGTATCCCTCGTATACATATAAAGTTAAATTTCTACTTATTAATGAATAAACTATTCTTCATTCAATGATCGGTAATTAATTTTTAAAATTCCTAACATGAACGATATCTTTTAAATTTAATTTAATTTTTATAACACTTCTGAATCGTATTTGACATTCGTAAATATGTAAGTTCTCAAAACTCATCTCTTTTAGTTATACTTAATGAAATTTTAATTAACAGCTGATCCGTCATTAGTGTACCCCATTAATGAAACTAACATGAAAATTTTTGCAATCAACCTGGCAAATATAACCTTTCAGGTTGTTCATTAATTTTAAAAATCCAAAATATGCAAAGTTTACACTTAACTTGTCAAAACTAGGTCACCAATTAAGTAATCGTCACAAATGTATCTCTTGACTGGCTAAATAAACAACAAAATAAAAAGGTAACGATAAATATATATTGTCCTGCATAAAATAATAAACAAATGACAAAGAAACAAACACAAATATATTTACATATACCACAACAACGTGGTTGAAAATCAAAACCACACGTCACTACAACTTTCTGCAAAAATTCTTACTACTATACAACCCAAATCAACATAACTCGAGAACGATTATCTTTTCGCTTCTAAACCAATTAATAATTACCCAACATTACGCAAATGAACTAAACAAAGAGATAATCGTGCTTAACTGAATTTTCAAGGTCCTTAAATGTAATTCTTACTTAAAATTGTCCATTTATCCTACGCTTTTCTTTCTTACTTCTTCCCGTAAATTAATTATTTGTAGTCCATTTGTATTCCTTAAATTGCCTGACTGCACATAACAAATACTTCACAATTCCACCAACACTTATTCCTTTCTGTATTCACAAATAGTCCAATAACACGTAATAATCTGTACACGTTTGGTTGCCTCTTAAAATTTCTAGCAACCGTTAGGACAATTATGCCCTTCCTTACACAAATAAAACACATAAAATTACCTTAACATTGGCTTAATTTATTACGAAAATTTCGTTTATTTAAAGGTGGTCCCATAAATAATTTTAACTAAATATCGGTACAAGAACACGCGCCGCCCGTCAACACTCTCACGTAACAACTGTTATCTTTTATAAATCTGCTTACGCACTTTTTACTTTCTTGAAAATAAACAAACTAATTTTATCTTCAACCTCAATTTAAATAATTGTTTTATTTATGAATGTCTTATACGATTCATCCCCTTTCGGGCTACGCAGTTGTTTAAACAATGACTGCCTTCACTATTATTCACAAATATAACTCCAACTCAACCCATTCTAAGTTAACACATCACCTCGCGCGCGTCTCTCAACAACAACCCTCTAACAACCTACTAACTAACTAACTCACGTCAATCTCTGACTTTCGTATTTATACCTTCAGTCATCCATCTTTTAAACATGTCTTCCTTCCGCGCTATATTCTCCAATAGTATTCATTCAAAATTTCATAGTCCCGACTGTTACTACCATCTGTACAACCACGCTCATAACTACAATACATCGCCATATTTGTTTTTACTTACAAATTTTTCAATCACTTTATGAAGAAGCCATTTTTCGTCATCACATTCATTCAGTAGCCACTCTGGACCATTACACAACTTTCAACGTTTGTTTCCCGCCTGCGCTCGATCTCCTTCCGCAACATTTGCAAAAATAAGTACCGTCTAAGGTCTCAAATCCCATATACATACACATATTCTCAAAACTTATTGCACAACATTACGAAAACTTTCTATAATTAACACTTAAACATACCCAATCTTTCTCTACATATTTTCTAAAACATTCTACACTTATACACTCACATCTTCTGGCAAAGATTACTCATTTATCCTCAAACATTCCATTTCTTACGGTAGCAAAACAGTAGCAATACAGTAGCAAACATTATCGTCCCATCGACAAATTTCTTTTCACATTTACATTCATCAGAATCTATTTATTCCAACACCAATGTCTCTATAATATTCAAATACACGTATCTACATACTGTATAATATTTCTCCTAAATTTCCAGTGGCGTATCACCCACCCACATACATTATGCATATACACAAAAAAAAACTCAATACACCCGTACTCAAAACACGTAATACACGTCATTATAACATCTCACATACAGGGTGCGTCAACGCAACCTGACAGCTAATACACCGACGGTGTGTGCTTCATCTGTTGCTGTCTTTGTGACAGGTTCCCCTCAAAATATTTTCTACAGGAACAAATGTATTTTTTTCGGGATGGCGTCGATCGGGAAACCTGGCAGCATACAATACTTGTGCAGCCCTTGGATTTTTTCTACATTCACCATAAATTATTACCATATCAAAATAACATAATTATGGAATTTGAAGATGCACAGACGATTTTCAAAACTGAAACTGTAAACTGACAGAAACTTGACAGACACTTCATTACGCGTTTGTTTTCATGGCATGATAAATGTTTCACATGATTCTTAATCAACGACTGTGATAAGTTGGTCCCCCTTACAATTTAGTGTACAGCGTATCGCATTATTTCGGTGTTATCTGCATTATTTTTGTGGAAGAACAATCTTTTATCTTTCATTTGGCATAAAATTTGCTATTTTGTCTGTATCACTCAAATGTTATGAGCACTTCCTGAAATTACGTTTTTGTGCTAAAATTCCAGGGATTATTTTTTTCTCAGAAACTACAAGGATAGGTTGGTAGGAGTCTTAATAAAAGTCATCAGAAATATGTCATAGAATCCAACAATGAAATAAAGAATAGGGCATTGCATTTAAAAAATTGAAGTGAGTTAGCACCACCTGGCGGTGATGGGCGTTGATTCAAATTATTGTGCCAACAAATGTGCGCCCTTGGAAGATATTCACAAAAATATTTTCATAATTTAAAAATCTTCATCCGCTCTCAAGATATTGCACTGTCCCATTCCTCGCTGAACACGCTGTATATATATACATATTATGCGACGCTACGGTATACTTTTTTCTTTGTGGAAAAACACAGACATAGTAATATTGCCCAGAGACACAGGAAGCACCACATTCGATATGGATGTTGAGGAGTACAATAATACGGTAAACCATCTTCTTCAAGACCCGGCATAGTAAACGATCGCGACGGATCCTACAATATATTTGGAGAAAACGACAAAAACTAAAATACTAGACATCAAGGTCGACCCAAAAATTCAACAAGAAACCTATAACACTTGAGAACTTATCGAAATGTCCAAAATTCTGTGGATTACCAAAGATGCACAAATCTGGTGCCCCACTAATTCCAATAGTAAGTTCAGACGGAGCACCTTTGCAAAAACTTGCAAGATACGTTGCGAAACAGCTGCAAATCATGCGTCGAAAAGTCAGAATCATACGATCCACTTCATAGATCTATTAGTTAGTTTCGTTGTATTATCACCATTCATCTATGGAAGTGAAAAGTATAGACAAATTGAGAGTCACCACTATCGCCAGGTCTAGCTAATTTATTTATGAAAATGAAATATATATATATATATATATATATATATATATATATATACTATATATATATATATATATATATATATATATATATATATCATAAACTAAGTTTCTATGGGCATTCGTAATAAAACAAGTAATAATGTCTTCTCCTTTCTTCACTGTTTCAAAATAAAAAACAGGGTAGAAGTATGCTGGAAATCCAGAGAGAAATTTCATAAGTAAGCTAGTGTGAAGACTTGCTTCCGTGATAACATTTACCTAGTGCACTTTTACTTTTTTTTCTTGGCCATTAGACTTGATGTAGGTATTATTATAAGTTTTTGATGTAGGTATGTTTATACTCAAACTGAGTTCTTCGGTCGCAAAGTCAATAGATATATGTATCCATTTAATTGAACCTATCCAACGTTTTTCCATAAGATTGTGAAAATTTGCTTTCGTGACGAAATTTGCTGCGACGTGCTTTATTGACTGTTATGTACACAAGAAGGTAAATAACCAGAAGGGTGTCCATTTAAGTCGTAGCTAAATTAAACTGACTAGAAGATTACTGCTATCGTATCCATAGACAAGACCTGACGAAAGCCAAATATTTAAATGTACTTTTACTAAAAGGTTGATGCTAAATAGTGTGGTCTTATTCCTACTGCATTGTATCACCATAAGAATCTGTGCTAGTACTAGAATAGCACGTGGGATATTTTCAATCTTTTCCGTGTGCGAACAAAAATTTGTCCACATTGTAGGAGAACATTTGTATAATGCCTCAAGCAATAATTTCTGAACCCTATCTTTCAATGTAGGTTTACAACTTATTTACTTATTGTAATAATTTTTCCAATAAGGTTATATTGACAATGCTTAATCAAAGTATTATCAACTACTATATGTCTCCCTCTGCATCTAAAAGGTTGAATTTTGTTCCACCGTTGCTTTTTTGTAATTTTCCCTTCGTAACCAACCACTCCTACAGCTGATCTTTCTTATTAGAAAATGAGGTTGGCTTGTCTAACTGCACCCATTTATAAGATGCGTTATCCATAACTACTACACAATTTCCGGGTAGTTTGGATACCGCAGGAATTATCTGTTTAATTACCCAATTTTGAAACCCGTCTCCATTCATAGTTTTATGATAATCCCGATCATGGTTTCCCGAATCGAGTAAATAGTCGCAGTTTTCCAAAAACCCTAAATTTACTGTATGCGTGTAAAATGGTACACATTTTACTTTCACTTTTAATTTGGAATGAATTAATTTTGATGTCAGAATCGTGCACCCGACGATGAATATTGGAACCATTTTGTTTCCTTTCACATAAACATTTTGTCCGTTGTTTTGCATAATTACTAAACAAAAATTTGGCCAACCTTAAAAATAATTTCGCTGACTAAATATAAGGTTTCAATTCAAAACACAACGGGGGCCCTCTCCACCATCTATATAAATAGCCCCGAGGTCAAACATAAAGATTTTGCCAATTTATTGAGGTCTGTACCATAAAGTTAAATCTATAAAGAAATCTTATTTCTAAAACAAATCCTAAACATGAAAGAAAAAGAAAAAGCACCATTAGCGGCAATATAATTAACTTAAGCAAATTAAAAAAAAACTGTAGGGATATTGATGCTATGCGTGACCAGGCCAAAAACGTTTTGTAAATGACTGTAACCGGATGTAACAACACTTGGTTTATTTTTGAAGACAGCTAAATTTGAAAATAAAAACATTAATCCGGTATTGAAAATATAATCAAATACACTATGACATTTGTCTGATTTCGTAAATTTACGTGTCCTGCTAAAGCATGGGCTTTGCCTAGAGGGCGACACTTTGCCCCCTTAAGAATTTAATAACATTCAACTATATACAGTATGTAAAAAAAATCTAATCATAAAACATGTAACATTTCTAATAAATAGGTACTATGAATGTTTAACATGGCAATGTACATTCATATCTACGTACATAAATTAGTACCTTATACTAACTAGTTAAGGAAGTATCTCTTTACAGAGAAAGAATTACTGTCAACTGTATAATCTGTGAAAACAAGCTTTATTCGAAACTGTTAAACTAATAATGCAAAGTATTCGCAACATTAATTTATAGTGTAATCCATGTTGCAAGTGCTTTATGTCACATAAAACTTTGTTAAAACTGTATTGTCTCTACGTAGCTATTTGAAAATTAATTCATCTGTAGCTTATTCCAAATTAGCAATGCAGAAATAAGTGGAAATAGAAACAAGAAACTCTCAATGCAAATTACATTGCTCTATACCGAATGAATTTTATCTAAATTGCAAAACTTTAAAGCTAGTGCATTGTAGAAATTGCATTGGTAGCAAGAAAGTGTTTAAATGGTTTTGATACAACATTCTTTATAAATAATTAAATATTGTATTTGTCATATTCAATTTGTTCATAGTAATGTATTGCAAATATTAATTATTTTGTGTCATGAAAATGTAAACCTCCACCATTATTTTGCGTTTAAATGGTATACTTTGGTATTTATATGAATTTACAGAATTATCTACGCTCGAATCGTCTAGAATTATATAAATATAAATACAAAAACACATCGTTTACACCCACAAGATTGTCGCGTTGTGGGTAAATTTTAAGAATCATATGGTAGATAGTTTGTTTTGTTCTATTTTTTTTTTTTTGTTTCGAATTTAAAAGAGTTTAAATTTGTGCGAGCTTTTAGTTGATCACTTTTTTTTGGTTTGGAGGCATTTACAAATGCCATTTTTATTTGCAAAATTACATTTCACTCACAGGTGATACGGGCGTTACTAATTAATAATGTTTTAGGAATTTAGTTACTTGAAAGAGAAGTATTACTTTTATTTGAAAATTAAAAAAATTGACGCATTGTATTTAAAACAGGTTTCTTCGATAAAATTCCGGTTAGTTGGAATTGTAATCGTATAAATTTTCAAAGGTTTGAAATTAAAAAGTATTTTATTCGTGATAACGTCCACGTGTAATGTCGTGCCATACATATTTCTGAATGTAGTACACCATATCACTTTTGCTAAATTTTGGCATTGTAGAATGGGAGGAATATATTTGAGCTACAATAAGTATTAAAGGAGAATAATTTAGCTATATTATTTTGGTCGGTTACTGGAAACCTGACTTTGCAGTTGCTGCATGGTGTAATTTCTTTCTCTCGATTATTTCCGCATTGAGGATCGTTTTTACCGCGCTTAAAATTCAAGCGATTCTTTTTTTATGATAGACTAATTTAGGTTTATGTAATTGGGAAAGGGACAGATTTGGAAATAGCAAATTCTGAATAAGGTAGTAATTAGTTCTGTTAGAGATGCCGTAGAGAGCAGGACTCACGCTTTGTTTGTTTGCGGTGATCGCAACATATACGAGCGGGGTAGTTATTCATACTGGGGGCGTATCGAATTACCGTGGAGTAAGTGATCTCCGTTTCCAATAAATGGGATGATATATTGGTTCGCCACATCCCCGAGTTACTTTCGGTTGTGTATCGTTTGTCTATGAGGGCAAGATTTGGACAAAGAAAGGATGTTCGTGTTTTTCTAAGTGCTTAACCTTTATTCTATGGACCTGCTGTAACGCATATTTTTTTTGTGCGGATTAATTTAACGAATTCCTGTTGAAGAGGTATTTAGTTTTACGTATGTTGCGCAGTTCAAACAAACACAACACAAACTGGCTGTAAATATAAAACCTTTTTGTTCATTTCATAAATTTAAATTAATAAGTGATAGTCAGTACTTGTATATAGTAGAGTACTCAAATTTTAAGGAAGTTTAAGTAATAGTGTAACGTACAACCAATTGTAGTATTCACGAGTTAAGTGGTATTTGGAGTTCGAGTTTCTACATTAATTATATTACCGTCGCCGTCGAGGCCATCTTCTAGATATCCTAGGTGACTGTATAACCAAGGATCTGTTCCGAATACAAGGTAAACTTTTTTGCGTATTTTGTTTACAGTGGTTGACAAATTTAAATCCTTGTCTATTGTATATTTCTTTTTGTTGTATATGCCGACGTTTGAATTCGTATTATGATTCAAAATCTATCTTAGTGAGCTCACAGCATGTAACAGATCATGACACATGGCCTGTCGGTCGGCATTATCTTCTGGTTCCAGTTTATGGAGAATCTGGACGTGGTAAACACGTTGCTTCAAGGTGTGTCGCAAGTTTTTCATAATTGTTGGATACCCAGCTCCCTACCCAGTCTCCTGGTAGACGCAGAGAGGCTAACTGTCATCGCATCCTCTATGCGTACCACAGTTTCTTACGTTCCCGATATCGACGTTTATTAAATTTTAGGATTTTATAAATTTTCAATCGCGTTCAATTTTGTTGTAGGGACGTCTTTTTTGTGTTTTAAATTGAAGAATTAATTATCGGATTTTCATTTAGTATTGGTTATTTGAGATAATAATTCTTGAGTTGATACTTATCGAGATATTCAAAGAGTTTTGGGTTTATTTTCGCAATTTTGCGGCTCTCACATAAAGTTTAGGTGAACTTAGCGTAAATATTTTTGGAGTAAAATTTTTGGTAGTAGAATAGTTTATTTTTGAGTGAACGTTTGAGTTCCTGTTAGGTCAATCTAAAATCTATTCATAACATTTTCCCGCTACAAATATATTTAGCAGGTGCGCCTTTTTGACGTTGTTGGAATTGTGACGAGTGCCCTTTTACAGCATTAAGTAAGAACCCCGCCCACACCACTGAACTATGCCGTGGCACAAATTGCCTATACAGGCTTGATGCTTTAATGAGTATTTAGCCTGTAACAAGATAAGTACTTTAATAATTTTAGACTGTATAAGATTTAATACGTTCACCAATTTATTATTTTATTTTTTAAATAATTTCTTTGGGAAAATGGTGTGAATTATTTAGTTATTTTGCGCAAGATTTCAGACAGAGACTCTGTCCTTCATCAGGCGTAATATCAAAGTGACAAATATTGTCGTAGACTGTATAACTTTCAGTTCTTGAAAATAGAAACCCAGCTATCGGACAGTTCATATCCATTATCCCTGTTCATGTTTGGCTGTTTCGGAATTTCAATAGCTTCTCTAATCTTCCTTGTGCATCAATTCCTATTGTTAGCCAAAATTCTTGTGTTTTCAAATTTTATATTGTGCAGAGTGTTTAAGGCATGTTGAGCAGTTTCTGATTTAGTAGGATGAAGTAAGCGTGATGGTAGCCATGCACTTCACTATGTACTGGTGACAGCAACCTGTGTTGGAAGATTTTTGCCCTAATTTTTAGATTTGTATGTGTTTTAAAAAAGTTTCAACTTTCGATTCCCAAATTTGCGCAAATTTGCGTTTGCGCAAATTTAATTGAACGTGTGTGGTAGCACAGCGTTGTAGTTTCATTGGCATACGTTCCGCAGCTTCTACGTACGTGCTGCGATTGGTTTCGCGCCAAAATGACGAGTGAAAGGACTGAGAGACATGGAGTTCGAGAAATTTTGGAGGCATTTATAAATGTTTAGAGAAATCAACCATACGTTTGGCAAATAAAAAGTAAAGACTATCACAACAGGGATAAAAAGAAGCTGCTTATAATTAATTAATCGAAAAATTAGAACCAAACGTCAACCTTGATAAAATTGTTAAGCAAATGAATGGCCTACGTACGAATCACCGAAAAGAAACACGATCTTCTCGTTCTAATGTCTCAAGTAAGTAGGTTTGATACACAAATTTAAGCGTAATTTTATTTTGTGTATTTATTGTAAATATTTATTATAAAAGGTAAGGTATCATGTAAGATAAGTACTTAAGGTGATTTCGATCAGAGTGAATCAAAATATTTCACGATAATAAAGATATAATAGTGAAGATATAGTCTAAACTGAAATAATAATATACTGTAAAACGTAGTGTTTCCTCGTGCTGATCCAGATCACCTTAATGGATAAAATTATACTTCCAAGGTATATTCCCCTCATTATTAAAGTAGTGTACATACTGTTCTATAATATTTTTGGCGACAGCTGTATTATTTCTAGAGTTTGTTCGATTTAATTACTCCATGATCAAATCATTTGAAATTAAACCTGGTGAAATAGTTCCATCTTCTCTATTTTCACGGTCAAAACATTCTGTAAAGGTATATAAATTCAAAGATAACGACATTAGAAAGTTGTGCAAAACACAGCTTGCCATTACCGCCATTATTTGGTTCTACATTAATTTGAGTTTTATAATTTCTAAGTCTAGAAGCCAAAATTCCAAACAGTGCGTCTCGCTCGAGAAACTCGATAGTTGTATATCCCTCTTTCTTGTGAATGGTTTCATCATGGTCGTTCTCAACGCAAAAGCGTGGTCGGCTACAAATACATATGTACGTATCTAACTTCTTTTTATAGGTTCATCTAACGGGATATTTAATTGGTTTGCCTGAAGATTTCCATGTAATTTAGCAGTTTGAAACACACCCCCGTCTGATATGCTGCCATTAACTCCAAAGTTGGACATTATGAATTGATACCTTGCATCCTCTATTGCAAGAAGTACCATTCTGTGTCGACCTTTATAATTATAAAAATGAGCTACTTCCACTTTGAGGAATAATGTCTATGTTTTTCCCGTCTATGGCGTCAAGGTAATGTGGAAAATTCCACATTTCTCCAAAATATTTTGCTATATTCTTCCATTCTTCTTCTGTTTGTGGAAACTAAAGAAAATATTAAAAAAACGTTGTTTTAGGAAAATGAACCACACTTATGACAGAGTTGATAGTTCACCTGGAACAGCTTCTACCCCTGAACAGAAATCAAGTCGCCCTAGATATCCCAAAACAAAACTAGGAGTCATTAATCAAATTCGACAGATTTGTCTAATGAAGTATTGCAATCCGTAAACGAGCATTTCAAACGTTTTCTAAAGTACGAGCGCTTTGACATTTTTAGCAAAAATGTCGCAATGAAATTGCGTGATTTACTGAAAGAGCAAAGTCTGATTTCCGAGTAAAAAATAGTACACTGTTTTAAGGGGAAATCGCCAATTTGACGCTCCCACAAAGAGAGAAGAGTTCAATTCCAACTACCAGTCCTTCTACACGTTAGCCCCAACAATTTATTCGTACTACTTGAACTGCCAGTCCTCCAACACAACAGCCACAACAGCTCGTTTGTAACTTCAACACCAACACCCAGTCCATCAACACACCAGCCACAACAGTTCATTCGTTAAGTAACAACTCCATCTCCTTCCGCTTCAGTGCCAGAAAACCAGCACTAATATGATTATTATTCTTCCTCGTCCTCAGTGCGGTATAACTCACTCAAAATATTCAACTGAAGATGCTGAGGCTGAGGTGATATTATTGTTGTAAACTTCAAGTCTTCGCAACTCCTCCCAGCTGCGAGAAGCCTTAGAGTTGCTGTCAATCTTTCGTGTAGGGTGATATAACTTGTTGCATAAAGGTATCCTGTTTTTTTAATAAATGGCGTAACCATCAACAGATGTTGAAATAAGCTTCTTCGTCCACACCACGCAGATAGTTATACTAGTCCTTGGGTACAAATTTCCATCCATTTAATAAATTGATGTGTGAATAACGCTCTCTTTTTCTAAACCAATCTTTACACCATATAGTTTTTTTCTTTTAATTCATTTCAGTTTTATTGTAGCAAATATTAAGCAAACTATTTCCACAGCGTCATCGCGTCTTCCATAGCACAACATACTTGAATGCTCACTTTCATAGAAATGGTATATACTGGAGCCGTCTGTAATCTCTTCCGGAATGATGTTTATTTGTGCAAGCCTAAACTTGCGAAAGTACATAGTTACATGTATGACTACCAAGAATGTCTTTTGTGTTCTGTTTCACCAATATAAACTTTATTACAATAGCATGGTACGTCGTAAACACCACATGTATGTAATGATATTTGGCCTTTGGCAGAATTTAGAAGATTTCGAATTTCAATACTGCTTTCGTAAACCACATTCATATTGCTTCTGTAATATTGTACCAAGGGCATAGACATGTCATCCAAGTAAGCTACAATATGAATTAAACCATCTTAAAAAGGCATTCAAAAATAATGGCTTCGACAAACAACAAATTAAAAACCGCTGCAAATTGTATCAATACTTCCACATCAAAAAATCGGTTTTTTGTAAATAACTCGAAAACGATTAACTTTAAAAAAAAATTACAAGAATGCTTTTCGATCAGAAATTTGATTTTCTATTTAACACTAAAACTTAAACAAATCCGGTGGACGGGTTCCAAAATCGAGTTTTTCTGGAAATATTTCCAACATGACAAAATTTTCGAAAAAATTTCAAAAACACTTTTTGTGAGAAATTTTGTTTCCTATCAAAGAGGTAACTTACAAAAGCAGTATTAAAACTCGAAATTTTCTGAATTTTGCCAAAGATCAAAAACCATTAGATACTTGCGGTGTTTACCAATCACCATGCTCTTGTGGTAAAGTCTGGAAGAAGGATTAACGCAAGGTTAACAGAACACAAAAGACACTTAAGTTTACCTCATCCTACTAAATCAGAGATATATAAAATTTGAAAAGAACAATTCTGGCTAACAATGGGAATTGCTATACAAGGAAGATTCGAGAAGCTATTATGCTCAAACTCAAGAACCGAAAGTTATACAGTCTACAACTGTGATTTAATTTTAATTCTCTAATCTAGTTATACCTTATCAATATTTGTCACTTTAACATTACGCCTGACGAAGGATAGAGTTTCTGTCAGAAAGCTTGCGCAAAATACATAAACAAATAATTCACACCATTTTCTCATAGAAATTGTTACTACACGCTTGTATTTTATATTATGTTGATATGGAATGTACGGAATTAATACTGCAAAAGTACAATTGAATTATTCAAAATAGACACTGTTAACATAATGAGATGCATCGAAAATCACTATAACTATACATAAATCTAGGACCTAGCATACGCAAAACACCATAAAGTATTATTAGTATTAAAACAAAAAAGAATATTAAAAATTTAAATAAACATTTATTTCATAATTCATTACGTTGTATACGCGCGCATAAAGAATCCAATATTTCTTTGGTACATGATTGGCAGTTCTTCATTAGGAAATAAATTGTGTGGCACTGAAGGTTACATCTGCCACGTTCAAATTTATTTTACTTTTACGGTTTAATCAAAGCAAGTATGTATAAGAAAATGGGAATTTTTTGTGCTTGACAAACTTGCCTTAGATTTATAAATTTAATTAAACGTAAAGGATATAGATTAAAACGTAAGTCCCACATTACTTATTTATAGACCACTAACATTAATCCTTTTTATAATAAATAAGTATTGGAACTTTAGTGTATTTTTTTTAAGTAATTCAGAATAACATAGCATTAAGTGTCTGATCATGCCGCGAAAGAAACTGTATCTTAAAGTTGTATTTCCTTATGTGGGACAAGACACATGCTCTTCGCGTAACAAGTTAAGATTTACGTTAATATTAATCTTGAAATTATACACTATTCATACTTAACAGGTAATTAAGATTTTCTTATTTAAGGTAAAGTTCGTAAAAAAATGTAATTGTTTACGACTCTTTGGTAGCCTTCACAAAATTACATACATTGCAATGTCTGTTTTTTTATTCAAAGTCACTTCTACATATTAGTGAAATCATCAAAATACTATTATTATTTACATTACTATCTTACTTCATACAACTTGTAATTCCGCAAAATGTTAATGATTTATGTGTATTTTTAATTTTTATGAAATTGAGCTTCCGCGCTTAGTGTGAACAGATTCAACAATACGCCCTTAGTGAACAATTACATACTAAGGAGCATACAGATGTACAGATGTATGCAATATTGTAGTTGACGATGACAGCTTGGCTGTTGAAACGTTCGATGTGTTTTGAATTTTGTGTAGTACGTGGGTGTATTTTGTTTGTTACAGGTCCTTCCACAGATCCAGTTTTTCAAGTGAAATGGTTTCCGGATCAAGGTTGAGGAACAGGTATTTCAAAGTTAACAGTAATATTAATATTGACATCAGCTTCCTACCAGATTACTGTAGGTTAGATGTTTTCCCAAATTTTATCAACAGCTAGTAATTCTAGTTCGAAAAATCTGGAACACTGGAACTATGGCAGGGTCTGTAACAAACAAAATATACCCACGTACCACACAAAATTAAAAAACACCGTTTTTTTTAATTTTGTGTGGTACGTGGGTATATTTTGTTTGTTGCTAGTAATTCTAATTCATATGGAGGTAAAAAGTACTTGCCAAAACGGAAATGGCTAGATTTGGCAATTATAAGTTATTATTCAAATTCAAAACACTAGAATTAAAACTGGTAACAAATCATAAAATTATTGCTAAAAGTTTATTTATCAGAAGAAGTTGTCAAACTTATGTAGATTCAACAAAAAAGAAAAGCAAAGAAGTAGTTCCACAAACAGAGAAACAACATGTAAGAGATTAGATTTGTTAAATAAAGATTTGAAACATAATCTTAATGTTAGCACTTCATTGGATAAAATCATAGTTAGCATAGAAAATTCGCTTAAATCATTGGATAAAAATTGCAAAAAGTACGTTAGACAAGCCAGTAAAATTTTGTAAAATCCAACATGAGTAGGTACTTTAGATCATTCAAAACTTCGAACTGTTAAAAACCTCAAAGCAGATAAAGGTCATTTTAAACAAAGAGGATTATTTTGCTTCAGCCAAAAAACATTTAGATTCAGGTTCTTACTCAGTCATTACTCAAGATCCTCTTGCTAAAATGATTACTTCTACTAGGTTTTATTAGAATGCAAAAGAGTTGTGGATGACTCTCATAGGTTTCAACTGACGGTAGCCCATCCCGTACTAACTAGAATTTATCGCTTGCCTAAGATTCATAAACCAGGTATTGCTATGCGACTCTGTGTTTCTGGTATTAATGCACCTAATTATGTGCTGTCCAAATGGTTCTCTAGTAAATTTATTAATCTCGCCTATCAATATCTCAACTTTAGTGTTTCAAATTCGCATGAATTTGTTAATACAATTTAAAACGTTCGCTTATTATTTTCAAGTATTTCAATAGATCAAACTAGTTTATTTAGAAGTTGATTTAAAACAATGCACAATGCAATTGTGGAGGAATTTCCTAAATTAACAAAGTTGTGTATGAAACAAATCTTTTTCAAAATCAATAATCAGCTTTTCAAAGAAAAACATGGTACGGCAATGGGTAATACCTCATCTCTGTTTATGGCCAATCTTAACACAGGTAATTTAAAACAGACTTAAAACTTGATTTACCTTATTTACCTAGATTTTGGATTAGATACAATTAAATACCATCCTTAGTAGTAAAATTTGTAGAGTTGAGAAATTTGTAGAAACTTTAGATTCTAAATTTCTGACAATCAAATTTACCAATGAGATCGAAGCAAACGTGTCTCCCATTTTTTGATACCCTTTTGATACCACAACGGCTTAAACTGGAATTATCTAGAGATTTAAAATGTTACCATCGTTTTAGTTTAAACTCAGAATTGTAAGTAGTATATACTTGGTACATAGTATCCTACACAGCCTATTAAACTTATCATTGCTTACTCTTAGACATGTGCGTACTCTTGCATGCAAGTACCCTACTTCACCTTGCTCAAGTATCATTTGAAATGTTCCAAATTAGTTTGCAAGTGCTTCTAGTAGTGAATGCATATTTTCAAAGCGCGACTTTAAAAATTAGCATATGCATATAATCCATGACCCAAGGCAAAAAACATGGTTTAAGGAAACAAAGTAACACCTGAGGAAAGGGACTTTTATTAGGGAATAGTTACCACCAACGATTGTAGCCAAAATGGTGATATAAAAAAAGGCGATGATGCATCCGCCACGCAGTTCAGAAAAAATGCTATGTATTGTGTTTTATTGTTCAACTAGAACGGAATGGTTAATGCCTTAGTTTGAAATTTTAAAGTTGAAATGTTTAAAATGTTTAGGTTGATGTCATTGAAAATCTGACATCAATGTTTTACATAGTTTTTTGTTAGCGGCTTCGCAAATTGAAAGTATTTTTGATTGAATTCTGCTTCTTCACATGAGAATAAAAAAGTTGGGTGGCTGAGTTCAAACGTGGCAGAATAAGCTGTAACGTGCACCGCTGTTGAGCACGTATGCAAAAAAAGGAAATAGGAATAGGAAGGAGAAGGGCACCTCGACTAGCAGCTAGAGGGCACTTGGATGCATGGAGAACATAGAGGTCCGAGAGAGAAAGGAAATCAAGATATATATGTAGAACGATGGACAAAAATTTGGACGCCACGAGTTTTTAGTACAAAACAAAAAAAAGAGCCCTTTCCTTAAAAATCGAAACAGGAAAGGTAGCTTACAACACGGAGAAGTGATTATACAATGAGATAGATAGTTAGATAGGTTTCCTGTAAAAGAAAGGTTAGACATACAAAAATTACACATAAATAGTAATAATCGACAAACCAGTACCAAAAACTTTTATTCCCAATAATGAATGTTACAAAGCGTCCAAGGTGAACACCTACCGGGACGCCCTAAAAGTGTCAGTATACCACAAATGGTTGAACAAATACAAGATATGGTGAGAAAGGATCTGGAACTAAGGTCGAGTGAAATTGCTAGTGCTGTGGGTATTTCGAAAGAAGTCTGCTGGAAAGGTTATGGCGTTGGTTTTCTGGGGTGCTAAGGGAATTATAATGGTCCATTACCTTCCAAAGGGGCCAGTAATAAATGGCGATTATTATGCTAATCTTCTGGACTAAACGAAAAAGTTCGCGAAAAAAGGTAATAATGTAATAATGCCCGCCCTCAAACTAGTACCACTTCCATGACTAATATTCGCCAATTACGATACAATTTACTTCCCCATCAGCCTTATTCGATCGACTTAGCTCCATCATATATCCCTGAACCAAAATTTTCCTAAGACCGGGGGAAGTCAAAGCCGCGGTAGATACCTATTTCATTGGAATCTCTTGCGTTATGGCATTACAGCATTAGAAACACCACTGAAAAAAATATATTGAACGTTTAGGAGATTATGTTAAAGAATGAAAATATTTTCGTTGAAAAATCTTTTTCTTTCACTCTTAGACTAGCTAATAATTACCCCGCCCTGATGTTTAGAATTAATTGGTCTAATAAACACCGCTTGTGTTTCTCTTTGTAACACTTCAGTATTCACCAATAACTGAAAAAAATTTTACCGATTTTTAAATCATCTTTGTCCATAGATTCTTCTCTTGTAAATGTTTAACGCCAAAATTCTAAACTTTAATCTGGTTGTTCTAATTTCTTTGTTACGTTATTATTGTGTTTAATCTTTTAGTTATTTTAGTTGGAACATAGTTTATATTGAAAGTCAAGTACAGCGACAGTGAAAGCAGTCACACCTTCTTTCCCATTGGTTGAGGTATCTGATTAAAAGTTTTGGTGATAATTTTCTCAAAATCATTTTCTATAGTAAATGTTTCTTACCAGTTTCTCATAACCGCTGATCAATACGTTGGAAAGTCTGTGAATTGGGCAATTGTTTATTGGGACATCTTTCGGCGTACACTCTTCGAGCTCTTAAAGAATTAGATCGTGCCAACCCATGCATTAAATGCATATCGGCATATTCGACACACGTATATTCCATAACGTTTTAAGTTCAGAACAAAATTTTAACTGATAATTATTAGTGACACTGAAGGAAATCTTATAATAAACATTAGAAACCATAGCAACACTATGCGGATGTTTTTCAGATTAAGTTGATTTATGTTAAAAGAATATGTAGTACACTGAATTCAAAATGCATTGATACGTTTAAAAGCAAATATCTCAGAAACTATTAAATTTAAACACTCCTGACAAGTACATCTTTTTTTGTGAGAAAGGATGAGAGATTAAGATTTTTCGATTAGGTTATTTACTAAAATAATACCGTATGTGGCGCTCTCTACAAGTCTGGCCAAAATTAAAAGCAGAATCTTGTTTCTCATACCAAAAAACCCCCACATACCGAGTTTCATGCAAAAATCTAAAAAAATTCTCAAGCAATAAGGCAAAATAGAAAACAAAATTAAAACTTTGACACCCTGTATCTTTTTACCTATCAATATTTGGATTAAGCTATGTTTAGTTTAATCGATATATTTAGGGCTCTAGTATCTCCATTTTGGAGATTTTCCGACCTTTTACAGACACCCTGTGTATACAGGTGTCCCGAATTGCAGTGTCCAAACTTTAACAGCGTATTCTGCATCCTAACTAAGCCCTTATTTCACATATAAACATATGTCGACAAATGCTTCGTTTTCGAAATACAGGGTGTTACAGTTTTAAGAAAAAAAAATCGTTTTTTATCATATCTTTCATATCACTGTAAATATCTAGATGGCACGCCACTGCATTTTGAGAAATTATTATAAACTTTAGGGACCACATTAAAATACTTTATTCTTTAATGAACAAAATAATTTAATAGTGCTCTGTAAAACTTCCCACGATCTAAGTTAATGAAATTATTATAAGTTTTTGTTATGAACGAATAAGTTCAAAGGTAAGTATGCAATCAAAATTATTATTCATTTTATTAAATACAAAGTTTACCTCCAGTAGGATTTGAACCTACGACCTGTACTTTGCTAGAGTACCGCTCTAACCAACTGAGCTATCGAGATTGAAGCCCCAATCGATGTAAATTTTGTTTTTATGTATGTAGAACTGATGTAAATTTAGAATTTACGTCATCAAAGATATGTTAGTTGACCGCTGATGATGATAGCGTAGCTATCGAAACGCGTTTGGTGTTTTTTAATTTTGAGTGGTACGTAGGTTTATTTTGTTTGTTAATAATTTTTAAGTTAATCAAAGTTGTGAAGTCTAGTTTTTGTAAGATTATTCACAAACTTAGTTAATAAAGAACAGTTTTGTAAAATGATGTACCATTTTAGAAATTGAATTAACTCTAATCACCGTTTTACAAGTTTTGACACTGAAATTAAAATTAATTGAAATTTTAACAATTTGGCCATGCATTAAGATAGTTTTTATTTTTTACGCGAAAACGGTGCGTCGTACGGAAAAAAGTCTAGGAATCACATTTATTCTAAATTAAATGGAATGTACAAAATAATTTTTATTTTCAGAAAAAGCAGTGGCGTACCATTTTTCCTTCAATAATATTCAGTTCAAATACCGTACGGACGCCACTGGTAGACATTTTAAAAAATCTTTTACACCAAAAAATGTTCTTTGATAGTCGAAAGATGTGTATTAAATTTTATATTGGTTTTCAGATTTCCGCGAGTGTAAACTATGTTGCTTGTGTAGAAACTGGGTTACAGATTACAGGTTACAGAAATTTTCTGCGCAATGGGTTCCCCGTCTTTTGTCTGAGGATCAAAAATGTTTACGGATGGGTTTGTTTTACCAACACCTTATAGAGTACAACGAACATGGTAATAACTTCCTTTTATCAATGGTTACTGGTGGCGAAACTTGGTGCCATTATTTAGAACCAACCAGTAAGTTGTCATTAATACAATGGAAACATTTAAAGTCACCACAATCAAAAAGTTTAAAGCACAACCTTTCGCATGCAAGGTAATCTTTTTCTTGACAAAGGACCATTCCTGATAGAATTTAAAGAACGCAAAGTGAATATTAATGCAAATCTATACAACGAAGCTCCCAATAAGCTTCATCAAGCAATAAGACGGAAACGACCAGGAAAACTTTCCTGTGTCATATTGCTTCATGACAATGCGCAGCCTCATGTGAAAGAAAATTTGCAAAGAAAAAAATGTAGGGCATTAGAGCGTCCACTGTACAGTCAAGATATATGGATTTGATTCGGACGCTGAAATACAAAACGCCGTCAAGGAATTCTTCAACCAGCAGAGACGAGAATTCTACGAGCAAGGTATAAATTGTTTAGTGAATCACTGGGGTATGCGACTTAATTGTAGATGTGATTATTTCTAAATATATTTCCGAATCTATTTTACAGACCAAAGATGGGCTCAATTGAACAACCCTAGTAATTCGAAAAATGCTCTACTAAACTACAAGAAATTTTGTTAAGTCTGCAATCACTTTTGTCAGAATTTATTAAGTCCAAATTGCTTGAAGTTTGCCCTATATAGCAATCTTAAATTTTGTAAACTACGTTAGGTTTCTTTAAAGGGCGTGTTACATCTTTTAATTTTGGAAATAGTTTTTGTAATGGTTAACAGGTTTTGTTGTAATTTTATATTCTGTATTTAATATATTTTTTAAAATATTAATAATTTTCAATGTAACATTCTGAGTAAGTGGAAAAATTTTTTATGATCAATATTAGAGTTACTAGAATTTTAATTCTGTATTATAAGTGTTTTGTAACTGTGGTTTCCTATTAGTGGAGTTGCTCGGCCTATTTCCACAGTTTATGCTATTTGAGCGCGACGTTTCGGAAGCGGACTCTACTTCCGTCATCAGGCTTAGTCCTGACTTTTTTCGTAGTTGCGCAGAAGTTTATTGCGCATGTTGCGCAGTAACCAGTAACTCGAATTTTAAATTAAACAATTACTAAATAGTAGTTTATTTAACTAACTATTTTTCAAAATTTAATTTTATAAAAATATTTTTTTTGAGATCAATACATTGTGGATGACACATTTAGTTATTGTATTTTTGAAACATAATACTAAATTAATTTTTGTTTTATGCGCATGTGTCACCCTGTGTGTAAATTTTAAGCAACACTCGGTAGATAGTTTGGTGCTTCTCGTTTTTTTCGAATTTCCAAGTAAAAAATTTAAAATATTTTGTTTCGTATTGAAGTATTTAAAATTAAACATAAAAGTATAAATTTTGGAAAATTCATTTGTCACAATTTTACGAAGTTGAGGATAGATGGTTTTTATTGCAAAGTAACATTTAGTATTCCAATTTTGGGAGAATCAAATAGGTATTTTTCTTTCGGTTTCATTGCCTCAATGAATTGGAGTTTTTTTTAGTTATAAGTTCCTAATTATTTTGAGTAGTAGTGAATATAGGTAGTTGAATTAATAACGAAGCGCATTCTTTCTTCAATTTGTTATCGTACCTAGTTTTAAAAGAGTCAATTTTCATGACGATTAAACGAAAATGTAATTTGATAATTCTAGTAGATGTGAGTATAAAATTGTTTTTTTGATAACGTAAGCTACATTGGGTAAAATGGTTGCGGAAGTTTTATTTAAAGTTTACGGAATCGTTTGGATTAATTGTGTTCTTTTTAAAGTTTGTAATGTTCCGTTTTAATTGAGCCTTGGGCTTATGGGTTCTTAGAAATATCATGTTTTCGCCATGTGAAATTTAATAGCTTGCATATTTTGGTGTGGATAACCGTAGGTGACGTATTTCTTTTCGATAGCTTTCGAGCTAATTCGTTTCTAGCGCAATTTTAATTTAAGTATGATTGGCTATTGAAGATTTTTCTACACCAGGATGCTGGGATAGAACAAATGGTAACTGACTTTAACGGCCTATCAAGCGCTGATTGAATTAGATTTTTTTTGTTTTGGAATTGCGAAATTTATTGCGTCTTTTCTTTTATGTAATTATACTGAAATTTAATATGTAAATGCACTAATATGTGACCGTTGTTAATGTTTATAACTGTTTTATTAAGAGAATGGAAACTATTGTAACCCCATCCTCTGTGCCTACGCCTTACCGACGTAAAGTAATAAATCGAAAGCTTAAATATTTTTTGGAAGTTTGTGATAATGCTTTAATTTTATAAGAAGTATCGAGGTAAATAATTTTGCAGTGACGAGCTCCATGTATCGTTCATTTAGATTGTGATCAATGATATTGAAGTAGTAACGTTCAAAGGTTTACGTCGTTTAAGGAATTTTTAACGTAACCCTTAAAGGGTAATGCAATAATTTTGTGAATTTGTTCATATTTTATACCGGATCGATTGAATTAAATACAAATGATTGTAAATGAATTAAAGGGATTTCTTTTTGAACAATAATAATATATTGAAGTACAGATTTATTAAGAGATTTTAAATCATAATGTAACGTAAATTTATGAAGTACTGACCGAACAGCTGATTGTATTTTTGTGTATACGAGGTATTGCAAAAAGTTGCAAACATTTTTGAAGGGTTTTTATAGGTATCGACGTACTGATCATAGACATCATTCATGGGCTGATTTTCCAAAAGATAAGCATTTTGTTATTTGTTTGAAGATGAGCTATATTTTTCGACGAATTTAGGCATTACAACCCGCAATGGACGTTTGATACATTTTAGGACATACATTTTTGCTCGCGTTTGTTCAGTTCTGTGGTGACGTATTTTTTGTTTCTTTTTTTTAATTACATAATTAATTACCGTTTTAATCTGTCATTTTTGGGTATTTGAGCCAATGAATTTAGTGCTGAATTTATAGATATGTTTAGAGTTTTGAAGTTTATCTTCGCAATTTTGCGAAAATAAAATGTAATGCTTAGGATTTCGTTGAAGTTTAGGCGAATTTAGCAGCGAGATTGTTGGAATAGAATTTTGAGTAGTAAAGTAGGATAGTTTAATTTTGAATGAACGTTTTGGTTTCCTGTTAGGCCAATCTAAGATCTGTTCATGCCGTTTTCCCGCTACACAAATGTTTTTAACAGGTGGCGCGTTTTTGACTTTATCTCTCGATTTTGACGTTTTTGGAGTTGCTACGGATGCCCTTTGGCTTCTTTTAGTAACAGCCCCGCCCACACCACTGAACTAAGTCGTGGCACAAATTACATTTACGGGTTGGACGCTCTAGTGAGTATTTAGCCTGTAACACATGGAAAGAGAAATAATCTAAGAATCTGCCTGAATTTGTAGGTTTGATGTACCTATATAGTATTAGAACATTTTCGAAATTTGTGATTAGTGATAAACCTAAAAATCGAAAACTGCGATCAATTTCTTTTTCAATCGTAAACTGAAGGTTAGGATCATATGACTTAAATATTTTTAGAGTTAATTTGGATTTAGCTGATGGAATACTACAAATTATGTCATCAACATATTTTATTAAAAAGGTGATTGGAATGATAATTTAGACATAGCATCAGAAAGAAGATCGTCCATTACATAGTGTGATATATTGGGACTTACTTCAGAACCCATTGGAGTTCCAAAAATGTGTTTATAAAATTTATTATTAAAAGAAAATGTATTTGAATCAAAAATAAAGGTTACAATTTCCAAAATTTCCATCCAATGATTATTAATCGTTTTTTTTAACTAAATAAAGCGGTATTTTTAGTGAGAAAAGAAACAACATCTAAACTTATTAAAACACAATTATCAGGCAACTTAAAGGTATTAAATTTTTCAGAAAATACAAATGAATCTTTAATTTGGACTTAAGAATAAATTCTCACGAAAGTGATTGCCGACTCAACAAAATTTCTTGGAACTTAGCAGACCTTTTTTCAATCTATCATTGTTTCAATTTTAAAAAACCCAAACTTCTAAGAAGTGAAAAATTATTAAACAAAGGACTTATTCTAGAAATGATTTAAATTTATGTAGAGGATTCAACCATTAATAAAAGAACGGATGTTGATGGTTTGAATATCATTTATGCTAATATTATAAGAATAAAGTTAGAACTAATATCAAATATTAAATTTATTTACATAAATGTATGGTTATTAGGGTGTATGTGTATGAATGTTTGTGTTTGTGGTTTAAAATTCATGTAACATATATTATAGTTACCTGTTATTATGTCAATACTGTTTAAAATTTATAATTAATATTTGTAAATTTTTGGATATATATATATATATATATATATATATATATATATATATAGAATATAGAATACCGGCACCTTCCGCCGCCTTTTTGTTTTTGTGACGTCACCCTTGGGGCGCCTTTGGTCGCCACTTTTTATATGCCCACGTGGGGATCGTATTTTTTCACCTCAGAATAAAAAGATTATTATTAATATTTATTAGGGCCCGTTTTTATCAAAGGTAATTGCATAATTGTTATTAAAAATATTATTACATTTCTTTTAATTCCATCTACAGTTCGTGACCTTTTACCTATACGAAAAATTTATGTATGCATTGGGCGTTGCATTCTAATAAGGGGCCCGAGTGGTAAGACAGGAATCTGTTCGCGGGCTTTGCCCCTGTCATAAAAATTGTAAACTAATAAGAGGTGCTGGTCTCGTAAGGCATTGATGCTGTAAGACTAAAAATTAAATATGAATGAAAACGATTAAATCGTATTACTGATGTTTTATAGAAGCAGATGGATTTGGTATTTTTTTTAAGTTAACATGTCCATTAAAATTATTACAGGTAGTGTGAGCATAAAAATTAAATACGTATAAAAATGATTAAAACGTATTATTGATAGAAGCAGATGTACTTTTTAAGTTAATATGTATTTTATGGTTATTAAGGTTATTACAGATAACGCAAGACTAAAAATTAAATATGAATGAAAATGACTAAACCGTATTATTGATGGCCCCGTTTTTTTTAAAGCTGGTTAAGTCTATCTAACGTGCAGTTTAAATATTATTCTGCCGTAGATAAATATTTATGTTTTTACAATGTGGTTTATTTTTCGTAATGCGTTTATTACAAAAGTCATTGCATAATTGTAATTAAAATTATTATTACATTTCTTTTAATTCATATCTACAGATTGTGACCTTCTACCTATACGAAAATTTATTTATACATAGTTTAAATTATTTCACATCGATGTCATAAAAATATAACGAGCAATTCAGTTATACCTAATTAGTCTGCTTACGGTAATAATATGCTTTAAAATGATTTTACCTGTCATTAAAATTATTATTACATTTCTTTTGAATTCCATTAGTCGGTTTTGGCCTTTACCTATATACGAATTTTATTACATGCCCATTTTTATCTTGAGAAAGTCACCTTCAACATTATACATAATTAAAAATGAGTAATTAAGTTGCCTTGCTTTAAACGATTTCTACCTTGAGAACGTTTAAATTATGTGTACAATGTCTAAGCAGACATAAAATGCATTAATGCGATAAATGGTTATACATATGCATTATAGTCTGTTTTACGCTTCATTGTATACCCCCTTTAATAGTGCTATCAATTGAAAGTAAAATATTGAAGGCCGACTGCTAAATTATATGTTCAAGGTTTAAGTGGAAAATATAATTGCATTAATTCGTTAGTTAATACACATATTAATTAAAAGTAAATATTGAAAGTTGACAGTTAAAATTATGTGTATAGGTAAAATTTTGTGACGCGAGGCTTTCAGCGAAGGCTGTTTCGGCGACCCCACCTCAACCCTCTCCGAACACAACCAAGAGTGTAAGACAGGTATAGGGCGTCGCAACTTGTTATCGGGGAAATTTGAATATGAATTTGTGTTTAAGCGTTTACATTCTGATTACTTATTGCAAAAAAATTTGAACTTGTATCCTAATAAGGGGCCTATTGCTAACTTATAAGACGGGAAATTTGAATTTGAATTTGTATTTAAGTGTTTACATTCTGATTACTTATTGCGAGAAATTTGAACTTGTATTCTAGTAAGGGGCCTATTGCTAACTTATAAGGCAGACAAAGGGCTTGGCGACTTGCTTTCGGGTCTTATCCCCCTGGTCCCTTGGCGGGAAATTTGAGTTTGTATTCTAATAAGAGGGGCCTTAATGATTACTTGTGAGACAAGTTCAGGGCTTCAAAACTTATTCTCCGGGCTTCGACACATTGTCCTGATCCCTAGGTGTAAAATCTGAATTTGTATTAAAGTCTTTGTTGGTTAAGGCGGTAAATTTGGATCTGTATTCGAATAAGGTCGAAAAATCCAAATTTGTATTTGTCTCTTTATTCTGTTTGGTTATGGCGGGGAATTTGAATTTGTATTCTAATAAAGGATCCTAATGCTAACTTATAAGACAGGTGTAGGGCACTTCACAACCTGCTATCGGGGTTTAGCCCCTTACTTCATCTTTGTATTCAATGTTTTATTAAATCTTTCAGTCTCTACATTCTGATTGCTTATTACGAGAAATCTGAACTTGTATTCTAATAAGCGGGCCGAATGCTGACGTGTAAGGTAGGTACAGGACTTCGCAACTTGCTTTCAAGTCTTCGCCCGTGGAGGAAAATTTGAAATTGTATTTAAGTCTTTGCAGGTTATGGCGCCCGCCATACAAGGAACCAGGGAGCTAAAACCGAAAGCAAGTTGCGATACCCTATGCCTACCTTATAAGTTAGCATTAGGCTTCCTTAGTATAATACAATTTCAAATTTCCCCTCGCACATGGCTCCACAAACAAACCCCGTCAAGGGGCGAGGCCCTGAGAGCAAGTTGTTAAGCCCTACATCAAATTCATGTTTCTAGCCATAACCTGGAGAGACTTAACTGCAAATTCGAATTTTCCGCCAATGGGACCTCGACAGGGGCGCAGAGCCCCGAGGGCAAGTTGCTCAACCCTACACCTGTCTTACAAGATAGCATTAGGTTTTTCGCCAATGGTACCACGACAATACACTAAGGCCCACGATCACGATAAGGGGCGAAGGCTTGGGAACAAGTTGCGACGCCTTACACCTGTCTTACAATCTTGGTTATATTCGGGGAGGATTGAAGTGTGGTCGCCGAAACAGGGTTCGCCGAAAGCCTCGCATCGCAAAATTTTACCTGTATGAAGCGTAAAACAAACAACTGTAACGCACATGTGTAAACATTTAATGCATTTATTTTCTGCTTAGATCTTATACACACAATTTTAACTGTCAACCTTCCATATTTACTTTTAATTAATATGTGTATTAACTAACGTATTAATGCAATTTTATTTTCCACTTAAACCTTAAGCATATAATTTAGAGGTTGATCTTCAATATTTTACTTCTAATTGATAGCACTATTAAAGGGGGTACACAATGAAGCGTAAAAATACAGACTTATTATTAATATTAATACTAATGCATTTTGTGTCTGCTTAGACCTTGTACACATAATTTGACGTTCTTAATCGTTTAAATCATGGCAACTTAATTACTCATTTTATAATGTAATAAAATTCGTATACAGGTAAAGGCCACAACCGTCAAATGGAACTCATAAGAAATGTAATCATAATTTTAATAACAATTATGCAGTCTCCTTTATAATAAACCCTATTACGAAAACGCATTCATTTAACACTATATCAATGAGTGGTTGTTACTTTCCGAGTGCATTGTATAACAGTTTAATACATGCATTCTATAGGTAAAATCATTTTAAAGCGTGTTATTGTCGTAAGCAAACTAATCAGATATTACTGAATTACTCGTTTTATTTTAATGATATCGATGTGAAATAATTTAAACTATGTATAAATAAATTTTAGTATAGGTAAAAGGTCAAATATGTAGATAGGAATTAAAGGAAATGTAATAATAATTTTAATACTGTTTAATCATTTTCATTCCTATTTAATTTTTAGTCTTACGTTACCTGTAATAATTTGAATAACCATAAAATAAATATTAACTTAAAAACGCCAAGTGCATCTGCTTCTATCAATAACACGATTTGATCATTTTTCATACGTATTTAATTTTTAGGCTTACACTTCCTGTAATAATTTTAATAGACATGTTAACTTGAAAAAATACAAAACCCATCTACTTCTATAAAACATCAATATTACGATTTAATCATTTTCATTCATATTTAATTTTTAGTCTTACGGCATCTATGCCTTACGAAACTAGGGCCTCTTATTATAATACAATTTTTATGACAAGGGCGAAGCCCGTGAACAGATTCCCGTCTTACAAGACTAGGACTCCTTATTAAAATGCAACCCCCAATGCATAAATACATTTTTCGTATAGGTAAAAGGTCACAATATGTAGATGGAATTAAAAGAAATGTAATAGCAGTTTTAATAACAATTATGCAATCTCCTTTGACAAAAACGGGCCCAAATAAACATTAACAACAAATTTAATCTTTTTATTCTGAGGTGAAAAAAATTTGATCGCCGCGGGGCATATAAAAATGGCGACCAACAGTTCCCCAAGAGCGACGTCACAAAAATCAAAATGGCGGCGGAAAGTGACGGTATTCTACTTCCCTATGTTCAGTTTTTAAAAAAACCTGTCAACGTGTAGGATGTGCGTAATTCACAATTGAAACTAAACCAGCCTTTTCAATATTTGTAGGTTATATGGACTTTAATGGGAATTGAGAATGATATGAAAATAATTTTGCAATAAATATTCAGTGTCCTCCTTGACATTCAAAAAGTATCCTAGGCGATTACAAAATTCTTGATCACAATTTTGTAAAAAACATGGGAGTCAACTCATTACACGCAGTAAGTATACGAGTTTTTAATTCGTCGGCTTCATTGTAAATTTTAGATTTCAAATAACCCCAGAGAAAGAAATCATTTGGCGATAGATCTGGCGATCGCGGTGGCCAAGTGAAATGGCCAAATCTCCCCATCCACCGACCTGGAAATGTATCAAGGAAATGTGTCACTGGTCCAGTAGAGCGTGGTGGAGCCCCATCCATTTGGAGCCAGGGGTTGTCAATATTCAACTCCTCTATTTGTGGAATAATACGAGATCGAAGTAGTTCTAAAATTTGCTCACATTCAAATTTCCATCAATAAAGTATGGTCCGATTAAAACACTGTCGATTATTCCAGTCCAGACGTTAACTCTGATGTTATATTCTGTATGTGTTAGATTTTGCATATGAGAATTCGATCGTGGCCAATATCTGTTTTAGTAAAAAAGTAAGTGTATTAGGAAGATGGAAATGGATAATGGAGATAGTTAGATACCGATGATTTTGTGACTTTACTGTTTCATTCCAGGAAAACGATGCTTCATATGTGAAGACTACTTTTCTTAAAATTTCACATTGTCATTGTATAAATTAAATAACGTTTCACAAAAATCTGTGCGTTTAATTTTGTCGTAATTGTGCAGTTGTTGGTGATTATGAACTTTGTACGACCTGTATTTAAATTTTTTTAATGTTTTAAAGACCGCACTCTTTGAAATATGAAATTCTTGTGCGATTAAACACAATAACGCTGTGGGTTTGTCCTCGGCACAGCACAAAATGTTTAGTTCTAATTCGTCATTGAGGACGTGGCAAGTTTTTATTCTTTTTTTGTGGAAATTTGCGACACAACCATATGTATTAGACTGAGTAAGGATGTTATGGATGGTTGAAATAGATGGGATGTTTTCGTCAGGGTATTGTACGGAAAATAAGTCCCGCACTCTTCCCAAACTATTGTTACTTTTGTACCAATTTAAAATTTGTATTTTTATTTCATTTTGTGAGTTAAACTGCAATACGTTGACGCGTTTTTTTTTAAACTGAACAAAGGGATAATACATTGTGTACAAAATCGTATGTTAAGATTAAAGAAAAACGCACGACGATATATATATATATATATATATATATATATATATATATATATATATATATATATATATATATATATATATATCATGTGAATAATTATTCTATGAAATTATGTAAAACTTTGTAGTCAAAATGATAAATACTAGTCTTACATATTTAGGAAGTACAACTTCTGATTCGAAGACAAGGTTTACTTACACTATCTAACATATAAATTTCCAAAATGATTAATATTATGTATTGATAGATATGGCGTTTTTCTATAATCGATTCTTCAATTTTGTTTACTTCCTCTAAAAATAATAAATCTATTTTATGTAGACAATTTGTATTCAATTCTAAGAAATGTTATTTTTCAAGATCTTCTTGATATATGAAATCGCTTTACGAGACGTCTAACAGACGGTTGAAGGTTAAGTGTTGCAGATTTACTGATTTTATAAATGCCGAGTTGAGATTCTACTCTAGAGGTGAAAATAAGATTTGTTATGTATTCAATACATTTAGATGATTTTTTTTATTTTAAAATTTACTGTTTATTACATTAATAGAAATAGTGCTTCTACTTGCATAGAAAAGTTTATGTCCAACTTGTAAAAGTTAAAGTAGTTGTTAACCTAAAAGTTAGAGAATTAAAGTTAAACATGCAGAATGTGTTACTTTAAACACGTAATTATATTTTTATTAAGAAAACAATGTTGTGAAATATTCTAAATTATTTTAATTTGCAAAAAAAAATGGTTTTAAGGGTAGCTAACTAGACATTACAATTTGAATAATTTAAATAGTTAAGGGTATATCGGGTTAGGCTCTTCAGTATGAAACAGATTTTAGACGTTTCCACAGAAGTTGCATCTGTTGTAGTCAGTAAGGAACCTTAAAATATAAATTAAAGTCTCAAACAAATTAGTAAATAATGTATAAAGTTTGTGTAATTTATATTAGTACACATGATTTAAAACTCCAAAAACTCAATGCTTATAATCTATACAGCGTTTTTTTTTTTAAATCCAATGAATAAATTTGTGAGTTTGTTTTAATTGTGAAATTTTAATTTATACAACATTTGAGTCGGTTAATGATATAATAGCTTCATTTCCTTAATTATGCTTCCATGTACCCTACCACACGCACAAATGTATTACCTAGATCACCTATGCAAATTATTAGTAGCAGCTTTAACATCATTTCCAATGACGTTGATTAAAATTTATATAGTGTGTGAGAACCAATACTACGTCTTCCCACCCAGCCTTTCCCTAGGCATATTTATATTAATGTACATCGTTCTACATCTTACGTATATCCAATTTCATTTAATCTTAACTAATAATGCCATTACTCTTGTTCTTTGTCAGTTCATTCTTACATTCTTATGTTGTTATGTTTTTGTGTAAAGTTCTGTTGTTGGCCTTAAGTCCTTAAGCACGGTTCAAACTTCTTGGGCCAGTCCAAACCCTGGATAAAGTGTGAAGGAGGGCTATGGTGAATTTTAGTTCTCAATAAAACATTTAAATTCGATTATCACAAAAACGGCTGCTCGAGGCGACATCTACCAGGCATACTTTTCTTGAAGGAATATCAGAGAATAATAATTTCTGACTAGAAATTTGATATACCATATATATATATATATATATATATATATATATATATATATATATATATATATATATATATATATATATATTCCAGTGTACAATCCCGTCAATCTTAGTATGCATGGACACCTTTTTCTTTCTGCAGTGACAATTGCCACAGTATTATAGCACTAAGGTGGTCTCAAACGTTTTCCCCCTTCTAGCCCGTGTTCACAAAGGAATGCAATATATTCAAGGTAGGCGACGCTTCTGCACTATCCCTTAACCCTCTTTTCTTCATAAGATCCCTCTTATTCGCTTCTACTTTACCATCGTTCTCTTCTATAACCATAGTACAGCACGTTGGACCGATCTGCCAGAAATATATACTAGAAATCACGATAATATACACAAACTTAACATATCAAGATGTTAACGTCGCTGCTTAAATTGTGTATGTGTGTGCATGTGTGAGTGAGTGTGTGTGTGTGTGTGTGTGTGTGTGTGTGTGTGTGTATGTGTGTGTGTGTGTGTGTGTGTGTGTGTGTGTGTGTGTGTGTGTGTGTGTGTGTGTGTGTGTGTGTGTGTGTGTGTGTGTGTGTGTGTGTGTGTGTGTGTGTGTGTGTGTGTGTGTGTGTGTGTGTGTGATTGTATTGGTGTCCATGTCCGTCTCCGTGTCCTCCTCAGTGTCCGTATACTTGTCCATGTCCTTGTCCTTGTACTTGTCCATGTCCTTGTCCTTGTCCTTGTCCTTGTCCTTGTCCTTGTCCTTGTCCTTGTCTTTGTCCTTGTCCTTGTCCTAGTCCTTGTCCTTGTCCTTGTCCTTGTCCTTGTCCTTGTCCTTGTCCTTATCCTTGTCCTTGTCCTTGTCCTTGTCCTTGTCCTTGTCCTTGTCCTTGTCCTTGTCCTTGTCCTTGTCCTTGTCCTTGTCCTTGTCCTTGTCCTTGTCCTTGTCCTTGTCCTTGTCCTTGTCCTTGTCCTTGTCCTTGTCCTTGTCCTTGTCCTTGTCCTTGTCCTTGTCCTTGTCCTTGTCCTTGTCCTTGTGCTTGTGCTTGTCCTTGTCCTTGCCCTTGTCCTTGTCCCCATCCTTGTCCTCGTTCTCGTCCTCGTCCTCATCCTCGTCCTCGTCCTCGTCCTCGTCCTCGTCCGTCGTCCTCGTCCTCGTCCTCGTCCTCGTCCTCGTCCTCGTCCTCGTCCTCGTCTCGTCCTCGTCCTCGTCCTCGTCCTCGTCCTCGTCCTCGACCTCGTCCTCGTCTCTCGTCCTCGTCCTCGTCCTCGTCCTCGTCCTCGTCCTCGTCCTCGTCCTCGTCCTCGTCCTCGTCCTCGTCCTCGTCCTCTCCTCGTCCTCGTCCTCGTCCTCGTCCTCGTCCGCGTCCTCGTCGTCGTCCTCGTCCTCGTGCTCGACCTCGTCCTCGTCCTCGTCCTCGTCCTCGTCCTCGTACTCGTCCTCGTCCTCGTCCTCGTCCTCGTCCTCGTCCTCCTCGTCCTCGTCCTCGTCCTCGTCCTCGTCCTCGTCCTCGTCCTCGTCCTCGTCATCGTCCTCGTCCTCGTCCTCGTCCTCGTCCTCGTCCTCGTCCTCGTCTCGTCTCTCGTCTCTTCTCGTCCTCTTCCTCGTCCTCGTCCTCGTCCTCGTCCTCGTCCTCGTCCTCGTCCTCGTCCTCGTCCTCGTCCTTGTCCTTGTCCTTGTCCTTGTCCTTGTCCTTGTCCTTGTCCTTGTCCTTGTCCTTGTCCTTGTCCTTGTCCTTGTCCTTGTCCTTGTCCTTGTCCTTGTCCTTGTCCTTGCCCGGTTCCGTGTCAGTGTCCGTTCCGTGTATATGTCCGATCACGTGCCCGTGCCTATGTCCGTGCAAGTGATCATGCTCGTGCTCGTGCTCCTGCCCGTGATCGTGCTCGTAATCGTGATCGTGTTCGTGCTCGTGCTTGTAGTCGTGCTCGTACTCGTGCTTGTAGTCGTGCTCGTACTCGTGCTCGTGCTCGTGTTCGTGTTCGTGTTCGTGACCTTACTCAAGCTCGTGTTAGTGTGCGAGGTCGTGATCATATTCGTGTTCGTGTTGGTGTACGTGCTCGTGCCCCGTGTACGTGCGCGTGATCATGTTCGTGGTGCAATTCGTGTTTGTGTTTGTAATCGTGTCCGTGCTCGTTACCGTGCCTATGCCCGTGCATGTGTTCGTGCTCGTGCACGTGCCCGTAGTCGTGCTTGTGCTCGTGCTCGCGATCGTGCTTGTGCTCGTGCTCGTGCACGTGCTCGTGCTCGTGCTCGTGCTAGTGCTCGTGCTCGTGCTCGTGATCTTGCTCGTGATCATGTTTGTGGTCGTGCTCGTATTCGTGTTCGCAGTCTTACTCGAGCTCGTATTCGTGTGCGTGGTCATTTTCGTATTCGTGTTCGCTTTGGTATTCGTGCTCATGCCAGTGTTTGTGTTCGTGATAATGTCCGTGGTCCTGTTCGTGTTCGTGTTCATGATCGTGTGAACATGCGTCCGTGCAAGTGCACGTCTTCGTGCTCGTACTCGTGCTCGTGCTCGTACTCGTGCTCGTACTCGTGCTCGTGCTCATGCTCGTGCACGTTTTCTTAATCATGTTCTTGTTCATGTTCGAATTCGTGTTCGTGTTGGTGTTTGCGTACGTGGCCGTGGACTTGTCCTTGTCCGTGTCCATGTGCGTGTGCGTGTCCGTATCCGTGTCTTTGTCCGTGTCCGTGTTCGTGACAGAGTCAGTCTCTGCGCCCGTGTCCGTGTCCGTATCAGTGTCCATGCCAGGGTCGGGGCTGGTGTCCGTGTCCGAGCCCGTTGCAGTGTCCTTGGCCGTGTCCGAAATCGTGCTCGGCTTTGTACTCGCTCTCGTGCTGCTGATCGTGTTCTTGTTCTTGTTCGCGATTGTGCCCGTGTCCGTGTTCGTGTCCGTGTACGTGTCCGTGTCCGTGTCCGTGTCCGTGTCCGTGTCCGTGTCCGTGTCCGTGTCCGCGTCCGTGTCCGTATCCGTGTCCGTCTCCGTGTCCGTGGCCGTGTCCGTGTCCGTGTCCGTGTACGTGTCCGTGTCCGTGTCCGTGTCCGTGTCCGTGTCCGTGTCCGTGTCCGTGTCGTGTCCGTGTCCGCGTTCGTGTCCGTGTCCGTGTCAGTGTCCGTCCCCGTGTCCTTGTACGTGTCCGTGTCCGTCTCCGTGTCCGTGTGCGTGTCCGTGTCCGTGTCCGTGTCCGTGTCCGTGTCCGTGTCCGCGTCCGTGCCCGTATCCGTGTCCGTCTCCGTGTCCGTGTGCGTGTCCGTATCCGTGTCCGTGTCGTGTCCGTGTACGTGTCCCTGTCCGTGTCCGTGTCCGTATCCGTGTCCGTGTCCGTGTCCGTGTCCGCGTCCGTTTCCGTGTCCGTGTCCGTCTCCGTGTCCGTGTCCGTGTCCGTGCCCGTGTCCGTGTACGTGTCCGTGTCCGTGTCCGTGTCCATGTCCGTGTCCGTGTCCGTGTCCGTGTCCGTGTCCGTGTTCGTGTTCGTGTTCGTGTCCGTGTCTGTTACCGTGCTCATGCTTTTGCTGTACTCATGCTCCCGCTCGTGCTCGTGCGCGTGCTCGTGCTCTTGTTCGTGCTCGTGCTTGTGCTCGTTGTGCTGATGCACGTGCTCGTGCTCGTGCTCGTGAACGTACTCGTGCTCATGACCGTGTTCGTGTATGTACTCGTGTTCGCGTTCGTATTCGTGATCGTTTTCGTGTGCGTGTTCCTGCTCTTGCTCGTATTCGTGTTCATTTTCGTGTTTGTGTTCGTGTTCGTGTTCGTGATCGTATTCGTGTTCGTTTTCGTGCTTGTGTTCTTGTTCATGCTCGTTTACGTGATCATGTTCGTGGTCGTGTTGGTGTTCGTTTTGGTGTTCGTGCTCATGCCAGTGTTTGTGTTCGTGATAATGTCCGTGATCCTGTTCGTGTTCAAGATCGTGTGAACATGCGTCCGTGCAAGTGCACGTTTTCCTTGAAGGAAATGCGTCGACTGTACGCAAGTGAAGCTTGCGTCCGGTCAAACCTACTCAAGCACTACCACTTTTCCGTCATCTTCGCAGGATAAGCACTGTCACTCGCGGTCACTAGCACTAGCACTTTCACTTACACCGTCGCCCCCACGTCGCTCCGACTCCGTGGCTGCTCCGGTGGTCCTTATCTGCTACTCCTTCCCCTCGATTCGCTGCCCTCGAAAGATCGGCGACGTCCAATAAAAAACTTGGCAACTTCCACTTGACCAGAAACGATGCCGTGGATGGACCTTCGTTCGCCCGTCGTTTCCTAACGGGCGCCATCCGGTAGAGGCAAGGATCGAGATGACCCGCGACTTCTTCCGCCCCGCATCCCACCCACGGAAACCATTCGCAAGACCTTTACGTGGTTATCGGGGATCCGTTTCTTCCGCCTTTCTTCCAAGGGGGCCTACTTTAACACCGGAACGTAATTTAGATCCGGTGGTCCTTAACCTAGTTTGCATGCGGCATTAGGAAACTTGATGCCGCACGCGCGCCTGCCACTGTCAAATCCGGTTCTAATGTCGCAATCGGGTAGAAAAGTCTTAATCGGTGATGTGTCACAACAGGTAAAAGACGCGATTTCTATTAGTAACGGTCCGGATTACATTATTCGCGCTACGTTCGGTTTTAGTCTAGTCATAGTAGTAGGCACTTGCTTCGCGAATTTCGAAAGTTCCGTCTACCATTCCCGTTCGCCCGTCATCGCCGTGACTTCCTCCCACGTTTGTGGCCACTGTAGGCCCGCGCTGACCAGCCTCGCATCCGCATTCCTCGACCTCGCAATCGAAAACGATGTGACCGGAGTCTTCGGTGCCGTGCCCGTGCTGTCAGCGTTTTTGTCCACATCCGCGTCTTTGTCCGTTTCCATGTCCGAGTCCGTGTCCGTGTCCGTGTCCGTGTCCGAGTCCGTGTCCGTGTAAGTGTCCGTGTCCGTGTCCGTGTCCGTGTCCGTGTGCATGTCCGTATCCGTGTCCGTGTCCGTGTCCGTGTCTGTGTCCGTGTCCGTATCCGTTTCCGTGTCCGTGTTAGTGTTCGTGTCCGTGTCCGTGTTCGTCTCCGTGTCCGTGTCCGAGTCCGTGTCCGTATCCGTGTTCGTGTGCGTGTCTGAGACCGTGTCCGTGACCGTGTCCGTGTCCGTGTCCGTGTTCGTGTCCGGGTTCGTGTCCGAGTCCGTGTTTCTGTCCATCGCCGTGTCCATTGCCGTAGCCGTGTCCGTGTCCGTGAGCGCTGCCGTATCCTTGGCCGAGTCCGTGTCCGTGTCCGTGCCCGTATCAGTGTCCATGTTCGTGTTCGTATTCTTGTTCTTGTTCGTGTTCGTGTCCGTGTTCGTGTTCGTGTTCGTGTTCGTGGTCATGCTAGTGATCGTAGGCATGCTCGTGTTCGTATTCGTTTTGGTTTTCGTGATCACGTTCGTGTTCCTGTTCGAGCTCGTTAACGTGATGGTGTTCGTGTTCGTGTCTGTGTCCGTGTCCGTGTACGTGTCCTTGTCAGCGCCGTGTCCGAATCCGTCCCAGTGTCTGTTCCCGTGTCCGTTTCAGGTTCCCTTTCCGTGTCGGTGTCCGTGTCCGTGTCCGTGTCCTTGTCCGTGTGTGTGTACGTGTACGAGTCCGTGTCATTGTCCGTACACGTGTCCGTGCCCGTGTTCGTGGCCGTGTTCGTTTCCGGGTACGTCTCCGTGTCCGTGTCCGTCACCGTGTCCGTGTCCGTGTCCGTGTCCGTGTCCATGTCCGTGTCCGTGTCCGAGTCCGTATCCATATCCGTGTCTGTGACCGTGTCACTGTCCGTGTCCGAGTACGTCTTCGTGTCCTTGTCCGTCACCGTGTCCGTGTCCGTGTCCGTGACGGCGTCCATGCCCGAGTCCGTGTCCGTGTCCGTTTCCATATCCGTGTCCGTGTCGGTGCCGTGTCCGTATCCGTGTCCATGTCCGTGTCCGTGTCCGTGTCCGTGTCCGTGTCCGTGTCCGTGTCCGTGTCCGTGTCCGTGTCCGTGTCCGTGTCCGTGTCCGTGTCCGTGTCCGCGTCCGTGTCTGTGTCTGTGTCCGTTTCCGTGTCCGTGTCCTTGTCCGTGGCCGTGTCCGTGTCCGTGTCGTTGCCAGTGTCCGTGTCAGTGTCCGTGTCAGTGTCCGTGTCCGTGTCCGTGTCCAGGTACGTGTCCGTTCGTGTTCTTGTTCGCGTTCGTGTTTCTGTTCGTGCTCGTGCTCGTGACTGTGTCCGTGTCCGTGCCCATAACCGTCTCCGTCTCTGTTCCGTGCCGAGTCAGAGTTCGTGTCCGAGCTCGTGTCCGTACCTGTAACCGTGTTCGTGTTCGTGTTCGTACTCGTGTTGGCGTTCGTATTTGTGGTCGTGTTCGTGTTCGTATTCGCGCTCGTATTCGTGTTCGTGTTCGTGCTAGTGTTCGTGTTCGTCTTCGTGTTCGTATTCGTTTTCGTGCTTGTAATCGTGTTCGTTTTCGTGCTCATGTTCGTGTTCCTGTTCTAGTTCGGGTTCGTGCTGGTGTTTGCGTTCGTGTCCGTGTCCGTATACGTGTCCTTGTCCGTGTTCGTGTCCGTCTCCGTGTCCGGACACAAACATAAAAACACACAGACTCACGAATACACACACACACCCACACACACACACAGACACACATACACACACTCACACACACACACACACACACACACACACACATCACACACACATACACACACAACACACACACACACACACACACACACACACACACACATACACACACAAACCCACACTCGCCCACACTCACACCCGCACACAGCAGCTTCTCTTCCGGAAACGCATGTCTTGGAGTCCCTATAGCACTTCGATATGTAAGAAATCTTCCTGTTTCTCGAAGGCCGTTAAAATTCCAGGCTATAGTTTTGTCAGTACGAGCATGACGATTTTGAAAACGGTTTTTGTGCTCTGTTGCTGCTGCATAGCAATTGCCGTTAAACAAGCCGCACATGAATATCATATTACTGTATTCCTCATTTCAAAAATTGATAAAACAAGATTTTATTGTAATTAGATTAATTATAATTGTTACACAGCAGATGATAAATTGCATTTACATTCAAATAATGTTTAATACAAATGACACAAAATGTCAAATAAGGCACAGTTCCTCAGTTTGTTGTGATAATACTTGCTAGGCAACCAAAATTCCTCTTACGATTTTTACATAGTGGATCTCATTTTAAAGAACTGTAACCGTTTTTGTTTGTCACCTCGTTATGTTATGCGCATTTTTGGGCTATGCTCTGTTCTTGTTAAGTTGTTAATGAAAATTCTTATTATAAGTGTTGTTTTATGATAATTCTTAGACTTAAGCAGCTGGAAAGAGTATTCTCTTTACTTACTTTTACATTTTTCTTCAACCGCCCATATCTCCTTAGGGGTTAGGAATTGGGAAATATTGCACATAATCATTTTCGCTTAAAATTGCTCAAAGAATACGAATAAGAGTTCTTCCTAGTTCCCACGCGGACACCCTGTATATTACCTCCATGATGAAACTAAGCAAATCTATAGTCAAATATGATAATATGTAAAATAATCACAGCATTCCAGTTCGGCTAGTTAATGTAGGAGCTTTTTTAGTGGAATATATATTAATATTATGTAATAACTCATTATCGATAGAATATATAAAGAATGTACTCACATAAGGAACAAAAAAAGTGTTCAGGTCTTTACTGCATTACATAAGTAACGTGCAGATAGTGTAGTTAGACGGAGTGCAGTGACGCTCCGAGTTCTGTCCGTATAAAGGCTTTTGAAATTTTAAACCCTTCTACACCGACTATGACGGGCATCGTATTTCAGCTGTCGTACTGCTTTGGCTAAGGCATTATACGTAGCTAATCGATCATGGAGTATAACGTATGCTGTCGTTTTAGCAGGTATGTTGACTGCTACTTCGAATTCTACACGAAGTACTACTGCTTTAGAGTACAATCACTCATTTTGATTCGAACAATCTACCACTATCAATGGTGCGACTACCGTAAATTGATTAGAGGTGAGTATTGGTTGACCATCTCTATGACAACATGACATTTAAAATTTAGCAAACATTTCATACAAGTAGCAAAGCAATTGTTATCATAATTAACGTTCAAATTCTCATACGGATAAAGGTCCATGTTAAAGAATACCCTAATATTCATTAGTGCACATTTATCGAATCTGCTCATATGTTGAGAAACATTATTTTCTCGCCACGTTTGAAATCCTATAATAGTATATTCAGATGTTTCTATACTAGTCGATGTTTTGATGGTCCATGTATGTTTATCTGTTGTTGGAACAGTTAGGTATATATGTGTTTTCCAACTTCTAAATGCTACTGGAGTATTTACATTTTTATCAATGTACTTCGTTAACGCCAATTCCTCCGCTAATGCTGAAATGATGTGCGGAACGTTCCAATATATTTTATCTATGTTAACTTTTAATGCTTCGTCTGCAATAGTTGAAATTACTGCGCCGGTATCAATGTTACTGCGAATTAAAACCAATTCTTGTCTGATATTCAAAATTACTTTATTATAATTTTCCGCAAAGCCGAGTAGCATTCGCAAAGGTATAAAAAAAATAAAATAGCCTTGAGCATTTGTTATTGTACTATTTGAGATAGGAAACCAACCCGTATTTTCATGATGAGCGAGATCACTGGGTGTCAATGATACCAATTCTTTCATTGTAGACGTTAGTCCAGCCTTAGTTACATAACCTACCACTATTCCACTCATTTCGTATCTAATTTCACTGAATAAAAATTTAATGCCGTTATTAACAAACCGTGCGGTGTTAGAAGCAGCACCATCCTCCCTCAACAATCTTCCCTCTACGTAGACAGAACTTTCTGATGGTAAAGTGCACATGTCTTCCTGAATACGTATTCTTATTCTATCATTGTTTCCAAATCTCGTAATATATGGCTGATGGGAGTGTATTTCGGAATTACTATAGCACTATCAACAACAACTTTTTCGTTCACGTTTAATACACTCGTATTACTGTAAAACCAAGACTTTGCAAGTATGCTCTATTCTGCGCTGTCAATGCTTTGCGCACTGAACGTTAACTGACTCTCGCATTTTTTTTTTTTAACACGTTTATTAAAGATTTTAGATATTAACAATTCATGGATATTACATTTTACACTTAATATTATATACAATATAAAATACTAAATATAAAACGTTTATGTGTTGGTGGTGCGCTGCTCAGGAGTCTTCGTCCTCTTCAGCGCGTGGAAGTGCGTGGATTGTTGGTTTTCGTGTGTTTGGAACGCCTGATGGCGGTGTTGAGTGCGTTGTTGTTGGTTATTCAAAAAAAAGCGGGTGTTGTGTGGTGTTGCGTTTGGATTGGTGTGTTTCCTTGTGTGGGCTGTCCTGTTGTCGCTAGGTTGCTTATCTGAAATAAAACGAAATATGTGTTAGTGAAGTGTAACACTATCGATATTTACAGAACAGAAATTAAGTAATTAAAAAATCGATACTAAATACTTATCTCGGGCGCCAGACTTGGATCCGGACCGTCGTGTGTTTACCCTAAAAGGGTAGCCACCTCCTGACTGTGAGAGGACAACCCCCCACCAGTCAGTCGCAGATTCCACCTTAGCGAGTGCCTCTGCCACCTTACGGATGACAGGTAGGGCCTTCTTCATATTGAGCCCTCCGAGGAAGGTCAATAGGGAGTCGAACCCTAAGGCAGATTGATCGGGCGGAGTAACCGTAGCGGCGGTAGCCACTCTCGGTACTTCCGCCTTCTCAGCCTTGCCTGCCGTCGCACGGGCGTAGCTGACTCCGGTCCGAGTCGAGGAGGGCGCCGGCGGTGTCCTCTTCGGCGGTCGCTGCGGTGCTTCCATCTTCTTCCGTTGCGGAGGTCGAGGGAACTTCGGGCATCCACGGTAGCTTGCGGGGTGGTCCCCATCGCAGTTAACGCACTTAGCCCGGTCGTTACGGGGTAAAGTGCATTGACTGCTGTGGTGATCAGCGTGCTTCCGCCCTGCAGCAACGCCGTGTGTAGGAAACCTTGACACCGGTGACACTGCCCGATGTCGGATTTTCGCCTCAGGTCCTCGACGGTGACTCGGAGGCGGGCGACGTGCTTCACCTCCCGAATCCTCTTCTTGTCCTCCTCGCTCGGTAGGTGTACCAAAACCAGGGGGATCGCTCGGCCTCGCTGCTTCATCCTAAAACAAGAAACTGTATTAGTTCCTTGCGTCGTCAAATCGGAGCTTACATCCGCTTCGGATAGCTCTACGGGGACGCCACGTATTACTACCTTGACAAGACGCTCGCTCCTTGCCTGATAGGTGTGGTACTGCGTACCACACTTATCGAGACACCTCATTAGCCTGTTTCGGTCCTGGAGTGAGGCAGGCTGTATCCGGATTCCCTCGAAGGTCGCCTTGGCCCTGGTGAAGGCGATCTTCTTCCGGTCGAGTTCGCGGGAGAAAGAAACCCAGTTCTCCCTCTGACGAAGGATTACCGGGGGTACTTTCTCCCTGGTCTCTGCTGCGGCGATCTGCTCCATCGCTGTGGCGGTGTCCGTGTACTGCTCCAGGGCTTGGTACACGTTGCTCGTCGGTGGCGGAGTAGGCGGGCGGACGGTCTCCTTCTTCGGCCTCTTCTTCTGCGCCACGAAGTCATCGGGGCTGGTGGATCCAGGACGGGGGTCTTCAATTCTTCTCTCTTCGGCGGCTACGGCGGTGGCGGCTTGCGGCGGCGGTGCTGCTTATGTTGCTGCCTCGGCCGGCGGGGCGACGTCTTCTGCGGGCGGTGATGTCTTATTTGGCCTTCTCTTCTGAGCGGTGGCGGCGGATGGCGCGTCGCTTCTGGCGCCCTTCCACGAAAGGGACAGAAGCGACGGTATCGGGCTGACGAAGGATTACCGGGGGTACTTTCTCCCTGGTCTCTACTGCGGCGATCTGCTCCATCGCTGTGGCGGTGTCCGTGTACTGCTCCAGGGCTTGGTACACGATGCTCGTCGGTGGCGGCGTAGGCGGGCGGACGGTCTCCTTCTTCGGCCTCTTCTTCTGCGCCACGAAGTCATCGGGGCTGGTGGATCCAGGACGGGGGTCTTCAATTCTTCTCTCTTCGGCGGCTACGGCGGTGGCGGCTTGCGGCGGCGGTGCTGCTTTTGTTGCTGCCTCGGCTGGCGGGGCGACGTCTTATGCGGGCGGTGGTGACTTCTTTGGCCTTCTCCTCTTCTGAGCGGTGGCGGCGGATGGCGTGTCGCTTCTGGCGCCCTTCCACGGAAGGGACAGAAACGACGGTATCGGGCTGGCGGTACTTGTTGATGGTAGGTTGCCCGGCTTACAACCGTACCATGTCTCGTTGGTGTCGCTGGCGTCCCCGTGGAAATCCTCGATGTTGACCCAGAGGCACCCGTCGTAGTCGTAGACCTCTCGGCCCGGTCTATGGCGCGGCATCGTTAAGTTGATACCGGCCGATGAAATCGAATTTAATATATTACTTGTATATTACAGAGTAATTCATTCTAAATTAACGACCTGCTCTGATCGGACACCAGAACAGGAAATGATCTCGCATTTCTACACTTCGATCTTTTATAGTTGACCTTGCTATGATTACATGCACATATTTTGTACCCCGTCACCATCTTTTCTTTAAATGTAATCCTTTAGTTATGACTAAATCGTTAAAATTGATGAGATTTCCGTCTTAGTCTACTATTTAAAGTTCTGTGGTTGAAATGATGGACGTATTTATAGGTAAATAGATCACATGTAGAGGGGATTCGATTATTTTGTATCCCGCTGGTACACTGGGAAAGAATTGATGATGACTCCATTTTTAAAACTTCCACTTGTAATAATGCACTCGATAATTAATGAATGTACTTTGATAATGTTTTGTCGACCCTTGTAAACTGATTTGTTAAATCCCAGCATAGGTCCTACCGAATTTTCTACTTTCAAGTTAATGGCATCTGTTGCTTTCATAGTATTATTACTCGCTCGTAAATGAATAAATCCTCCCGACTTCTTCACTGTATCATTAATATGGTTATTCACATCCGCGATTTCGTATGATCATGGTGGTATTGTAAGTGTAGTTGTTCCAAATCCAAGTTGGTTGTTTTTGGAAGTAACATTTTGTATCGTATCGAAAGAGTCAAAACTGGTTAACACCATTACATATTCCGACTCACTATCGAGATAAATCGATGGGTTAAAGTTGGCTTGTAAGATATAACTTGTACCGGTAAATATAAATGTGTACGACATTCTGATCAAGCAGCAACTACTGAGAACCAAAACGAGCCGTGATATAAAAATCGTAAGACCAAATAACCGTAGTTGCATGTATTGAAGTTTTGAACCTTGGTAAAGTTACAGTCAATCGTGTTTCTGCTACCATCATTTTTAAAATAGTGAATAAATTCTAAGGGTGGTTTAATATGCCTTATGCTATCAAAATATGTAAGCCGTCCAGTGCGTTCCTTGTTATTTTGATCATCCAGATTCACGATACCACATTCATTCGTGTGGATTCGTGTAGGTAACTTATCTCGCATATATATACATATATATATAGATATATATATATATATATATATATATATATATATATATATATATATATATATATATATATATGTGTGTGTGTGTGTGTGTGTGTGTGTATATATTAACGTTGCTTAAGGCGTGACCTGGTAGCTTCATTGGGAGTTATTTGAATACGGTTGTAGATATAGGCCTAAACCTCGCTTATAAGACTTTTTATAAACCTTTTCCTATGGTAGATGCTTCCACTGCTTGATTAAGTCGTTTGGTTTCTTCTAACACTTTTGATACGTTTTTTGCGTCAGTAGCAGCTTTTGCCACTGCGGCTGCATCTCCACCCAAAGAACCTAAGGTTCCTAATGCTCCAAACAGGGGAATAAGAGGTATGGATCCCCAAGTTTTGGTATTGATAATATTCTGCTCTTGGGTGTCAAGATTTTTTTGTGTTTTAGTAAGTTTAAGGATTGTTGTATCGTAGATTTTAAAAATGATCCAAGTTTACCACCAACACAGCGTTCCGCTAGAAGGAGTGCTTTGTTAAACGAAATCGGTCTGTTTCTGTGAAAACACTTCCTGCGTCGAGATTTGCTCCTCATTCCCATTGTCCTTTTTCCTTTCATTATACGGGCTATGGTTAATGCAGCTGTTGCTTCTCCAAAGGTGGCGTTTGAAAAACGAAATCTATTCCAAGCTTTTTGTTGCAAAGTCTTATCCGCTATGTGACAATGTCTTAGATCGTTTAACTGGGAATATGCAATGTGGGGTTCTTTACACTGAAGTGCAACAGTTTGTTTTTCAAAATATTTTGTTTTTTTAGTGTTTAGATTGGATATAGGACCAATTGTGATGCAGTATTAAGTTTACGTGAATCCTTGGCTGTGTAGGGATGGCCTTAAAATCTTTCTACAGCAGAGGCCAACTGCTTGTCGTAAGCGGCAACTAATCAAAGGTGTGTTGAGGGAGATTAATTTAAGTTTTCGAACTTGTGTTGTTTTAATTACACTTGTAGTGGTGTATGTATAAAATATAGTTATTATCTTGAGTTTCGTTTGTTGCAGTTAGACAGTTTTAGTTTTCAACCGTTATAGGTATGGGTCAGATACGTTTATTTATTTTTGGGTTTAGGTTAGAGTAGGATAATTGTTCTCTTTAGGTTAGATTTGCGTTCAATTTAAATTAGGATAGTTTTGATTACAATGTTTCTTTGATGACGATACATGTTGGATGATTAGGATATTTTACTGGATTGACGACTTTGATTGGAGAAATGTAAGTACCGATTACCGTTTGAAACGTTATATATTTATTTTGTTTATGGGTGAATGTGTCGTTTCCCTTTTTGGTTTTATGTGAATGATGTTGAAACCAGGGGGCGGGCGCAAAGTTGGAAAGTAGCCATGTGGGACACAGCTATGGACCTCCCAGCGTCAACGTGTTTAGTCCCGCGCGTAGGGAATGTGTGTGACGATGGTGGTAGTTAGTGGGGCTGACTCCTCACCAGCTGATGTTGACCTTTTTTAGGACCAGCTGTCCCCATGGCCTTGGATCGCTCCTCGGCCAGGCCATGTCAGGGTGTGGTTGCTGCCCACCCTGTTTTAGGTTCGGGACCCTATAGTCCTCGACTGTGCCGTAGTGGCGGTGATGCGACACAGTAATGTTGGTAATTATCGTGTCTTTGTGATGGAGAATAGATCTTATCCATTCTACACCACACACTATTAGTGGTGGCTCTGGGACGTGTGTCTTGGGGGTAGCGTATTTTTGAGTATGTTGCATGGTTGAAATGCAAGTTCTGCAATATTGGTTGAAGGATTCAAATAAGTTCAGTACTGCTTCTATCAACACTAAAGTTCAATAACAAATTTCAGAAGTAAACGTTGTATTTTGGCATATTTAAATATATAAAAATATAAACTACGCCACAGTTAGTGGTTTAAATTAAATTATAATTACATTGATATATTTTATTTGAATATAACGTAACACCTAAACAGTTTCAATTTAGGATGCAATATGATATTCAAAAATAGCAAAATGAAGTTTTAAGCAAAATTGGAAGTAATGTTTTTAGTAAGATAAAAATTTAACATTCGTTTCTAGCAATGACGAGTCTGCACTGTCTATGTGCGACTTTGTATTAATTCAAGGACAACAAATAGACTTATCAATGAAAGTTTTAGTAACATTGTCTGTAAAGCGAGTGCAACAGGCTTGAATGTTAGGACAGTGATATCAGATATGGGTCCACAATATCGAGCTGTATGGAAATTATTGAATATAGCAGCTCATCGACACGGAAAAATCTCGCCCTGTCAATCCTGGAAAACGGCAATATGTAATGCCTGATGCCGTACACATATTTAAAAGTGTAGCAACTACATTGACAAAGCACAAAGTCTTTGATTTAGATAAATCTATAGTGCAAAATTATGACTTGCCTTCAAATACTGTTCTTCTGAAAGCTGTTGGAGAAGTCTTCAGGATTGAACAAGAAAAGAAATTAAGAATTGCTCCCCGATTGAAGGACTTTATGTTTAGGCCGACCCATTTCGACAAAATGATCGTGAATTTAGCCTTTGGCTTGTTCAATAATGATACGGCTGCTGCTATAATTTACTACATGAATACAGAGGAGCTCGATCCAACGTATCAAACAACACCTTGGTTTTGCAAACTGTTGTTTCATTTGTTTTCTTTGATGTCTGCCCGACATCAAAACTGGGTATATCGAAAACCAATGCGGTCGCTTATGAAGAAACCATGACAGTTTTCAAAGACTTTATGAAAATAATTCGTGAACTCCGTGTAATCAGTGGAACATGGCAGCCCTTTCAATGCGGTTTGCTATTGGCAACGCAAACGGCTCTCGATCTACAAGCTGAGTATTTCGAAGATGAAAATTTTAAATATTTGCTACAAGGTCGTTTTGACTCAAGATTGTATAGAAAACCTCTTTTCACTTTGTCGATCTCGAACACCAGTACCTGGACCTCGTGAATTTAAAACCTCATTACGGTTAATTTTACTATCGCAATATGAAATAGAAGGTAAGGGCAACTACTTTGCAGACAACAGCGAAATATTTCAAATAAATGTAAACCAAAGAACCGAATCAAAATGAAGACAGCATCATAGAATGTTCTGATCTTGATAGTTATGATGAAAATGCAGAAATAAGTGAGCATGACTCCCAGTCGTTGTATTACTTACTTGGTAATATTCTACAACAACAAGTTGAAACCAGAAACATGCATTAATTGTTTCCAACCATTACTGTGTAATAATATAGAGGAAAAGCATCACATCGCACTATTGACGCAATTAAAGGATTATAAAGAAAATTTATTAATCTATTCAAATTTGGAATTGGTTGAATTCATTAAAAAGGCTGAACTTTTATTTTGAGCAATTAAAGAACAGTTGCTGAATAATAGCATGAGTTCGAAGGAACCAGCTGCATTGTTTTTAGATAAAAACAGTTTTGTGCACTTAAACTGCCATAATGTAATTGAAAAAATTGTTTCCTTGTTTACGTGAAGACGATTTTTTTTGCATTACGTGACTTTAATAAAAAGTATAGTAAAACCAGCAAAGAGGCTGCCATAGCTTCAAGAGGCGTTGAAATGAGAAGTTCTTTAGAGGATCTAAAATAAAGTTTAGAATTTGCACATTTTCGTTTTTCTTTTCCGTACTCTGCTTTTACTTTACCGAACAGTTGTTTTTGACAAGACACTATATGTGGTTATGCACATTCAAATGTCCCGACAATCTGTGGACTAACAATGGCCCACTTTTGCGTTACTCCGTCAATCTAGTAACTCTAGTGAAATTAAGGTAAATTTGCCAAAATTTTCAAACGATTGGAGAAAATTATGTAACAATGGGAAGGGCATATTATGAGGAATAAGGATTGCACATTTGTTTCACATTGCGCCGATTTTAATTTAGGAAAAATAAAATTTTGTGTATATTGCGCATTAAAAATAAAAGATAAATTTTAAGGAAAATGAACGATTTACGAATTGTTATTGGTTAAGTAAATTATACCTTCTAGTTTAGGGATGAGAAGGTGCAAAAATAGGAAGGAGAGAGTCTTTAATTCAGCTGTCAAAAGATACAGTCGCATCTTATAAAAATTTTCAATGTCCAGATAGGTTACATTGAAAACCAAGTGCGGCCATTTTGTAAAATAGTTAAAAATTAACAAATCTCGTGTTAGTTATTAACATAAAGTTACAAGACTTATATTGCTTCATAGTTGAATTAAACTCGCTACTTGCCGGTGTTAATCAAAACTAAGTGAACCATTGCTGCTAAATTTTCTTTTTGTATTGAAGGAGGATTAGAAACAGATAGTTATATACTAACGAGCTAGTCGAGGCATGTAATCAATACAATTATTAACTGAATACCTGCATATTGATCATTTATTCAAATTGTTTTTGAGACGAACCATCACAAAAAGGTTATACCACAACGGTTAACTTATACTTTACAAAATTTATCTATCATAGTGGGGTAAATTACTTAACAAATTGTCGTCCTTCGTTGGGCACAATAAATTAAGTAGTTAAAGTACAATTTGGCACCGAACGTGTTCGTATTGTAACATCACAACACGCTTCGTCCATTACGTTAATACCTCCGTCACCGCGCGAGCTAATCGTTCCGTAAACCGGTACCCGGACCGCAATATCTGGACCCAGGTATATATATATATATATATATATATATATATATATATATATATATATATATATATATATATATATATATATATATAAAACTCCACGAGTAATTTATTTATTAAGGTGTTAATTAATCCAGAACCTTTTTTCTCCCTATTACACCGAGACCTATAATTTCATACCAGACTGACTGACAATTCACTGCTAAACTAGTTTCGCTACGCGGTATATGGGTATGCGTATAAATATATACCGGTATATCCAATTATTTTTTACATTCAGCGATGAATTTGGATGCATTTTTTTTAACCCTCGAGTAGTTGCACTAGAATTGAACCATCATAGTTGCGAAAAGGACAGTTGTCATCCATGGTATTTTAAAAATAAAGGTTTGGTTTTAATCATTAAAACCTAAAATTAAGGTTTATTATATTTTCAACCGTTTACGCAATATTCACATAACGTTTTTTATATTAATTACAATGAAGTATTGCAAAAACCATTGTGTCGATTAATTCATTTAACAAATTTTTTAAATTGATACTTATGTACTTTAAGTGGTAAAACATTCGTTGCATACGGTATGTGAATGTGCCGGACATACCCAATGACCACATTGTCTACAGGATTTTCGTGTTGTTTTATTCTTTCACATAAGTTGCAACATCCGTGACCTGCTGGAATTTCATTGACTGCTGCTGCAACATCTAGTTCTAAACCAAGGAAACATTTTGCTCTTCTTCTCGTCGCTACGGGAACTAGTGTATTTTCAGACCTTCCTTGAATTTGAGGTTTAATCAAATCCCATGCATTTTCCTCCAAAAAGCTGCTTCTTTCAATTTTAGCTCTTCTTTTGTTGTTCGAATAAATACATCATGCATTTATACCACAGATATTGAGTAAATCATAAAATATTACTGTTGGCCATATTCTTGTAGTTCTTGCTACATTGTAATTATTACATAATTGATCTAATATGTTGACACCAATTTTTGTATTTGTAAACGGTAACAATCTCAGGTTTTTGCGTGTCTCCAGTTGTGTCATCAATGTTAAAACCGTTATGCATAGATGACACCAATAATGTCGCCTTATTCTTATGTTGTGTATATGACACTAAAGTCATTGAGTTTTGATAACCACAAATTGAAAAACTAATTTTGCGTTGTTTAGAAGGCAAAAATTCCTTTGGAATTTCTCGTTTATTTTTTCCGAGAGTTAATTGTTTTTGTAACAATTTTGTTACTACTGGTACGCTAGTAAACCAATTATCTCCGGTTATATTTATACCAGTTCCATAAATTGGCTTAGTCAACCTCATGACAATTTATTCACTGGAATTGCTTTATGAGTAAGGTCCATCTGGTTGCTTTTCGCAATAAACTTCTAAATTCAAAGTTTTTACATCAACTAGTGTAAATGCTTTGAGGGTTTATTAGGAATATATTGTCTGAATAAGCAGTTGCCTCTATAAGATAGGAATTCCGCATCGATAGTTACGTATTCACTTAGCTAGTAATGTTTTTAAAAATTTTCAAGGCAATATTCAACAATTTCTTGAGTTGGAGCAAGTTTATTGTGCACCCTTCGGGTGGGTCGGTTGTGAACATTAACGAAGCGAAGACAGCGTAAAATAGAATGAAATCTATGCTCACTCATCGCAAGATAGCACACTTCTAAACTGCGACCTTTGGAATTATCCCACAATTTTGCAATGTTTAGTCTACTGCTTTGGCGAGTACCAATCTAATAAAGTAAACCAATGGAAGCCTTCATTTCAATGCGATCTGTAGCAATTGCATCTCTTTCTCGGGAGAAATTGCTTCCAATTTTGTCGACATAAATGTTAGTAAGTACGCTCGGCAAGAAAATCGATAAACTTATCAGAGAAAATAAGTTCAAACATTCATAAGCACTCTGTGCTTGTTTGGCGACAGCGGTTGGCCCCATTATTTGGGTAATAATATTGCATGATCGGGTTTTTGAAGGCACACGATGAATTTTTTGAACAGTTTTGTTTTATCTTTGCCTAAGAAATACTCATTGTCTTCAAGATTGGGCGATTCGGCATCAACTTCAGTATCTTCGGACTGAGACGATACTTCTAACAAAAAATCACTATCTACAAGACCCTCACCTTCTACCAAATCGACGTCCGAGTCGTTAGTTTCAAGCTACGGTTCGGGATCACATAGCTCTTCGTACCATTGCAACCCCTGTTTGGGATCTTTAGTAGCAGTCATATTGTCCACTGTAAAATACTTGCTATCTAAAAGCAACGAATTTATAATAACTCAAAATTAACCTTTTGATTGTACTTACATAGTTAGCCGCTTTCAAGATTTGTGGTTTTATAAAAACTACCACGTGCACTATTTTATGATAAAATGTTGCAGTGTTCTTCCTTGAACGTTAACAAGAGAATGCTGAAAGCGCTACCCCTTCTAGGTTTATACTAATGCAATTGTGCACCAAATACTTGCGCTGGATGGCAATAGTCATCCACGCGACTACTCGAAGATTAACTACATTTTTTACCCAAGACGAGGATGATTATATCTAAAAGAGCATTACTCGCCTCTAAATCATAATTGTTGTAGGCTACCTAATTCCTGTGCGAAAACCGTGTAGGACAATAGTAGGAGGAACGTCAGTATTTTTCATGCATGTGGACTGATCATTTGCATCAACGAAATTGTAAGTATCATCTACTAATTAGTCGCCGAAGGGGTTTCCTCTGATGGCTGTAGGGTTAAATGCAACCTGAGAGTAAAATTTGAACAATTCCCACATGCGCCCCTGAATAAATGTTGTTTATAGTTACAAGAAGGAGAGGTGATATTAATGTCGGTAACGGTTTTATGTTTTTCTCCATCAATTGGTGACGAAGAACCTGTATTTGCATTCCTACCTCAGTGTAAGCTAATATCGGGATATAAAAACACCACATTTTCTAATTTTCTACAGCTATTGTTTTATAACTCTTGACGTGGGTCATTTTAATCTTTTATAAATTAAAGAGAATTCAATTTTTTGTCAAATGAGTGACTACCTAAACTTTTAAATTAGAATAAGTGATGGTGTAGATTAAGGCCAAAAAAAGTGAATGTGGAGAAAATTGAGATATAGCGATTTTAAAATACCTTGATGTTACAAGATGTACGATCAAGGTAATTTTAACCTGCTTGAAGTGTTAAACAATGAAAGTGAAAGAGCTGGAGAACACTGTAGAAGTTTTAAAAAATCTTGATGCATCCAATGAAGAACTAGACGCTGCAGGATACCTACGCGCTATCTATAGGGGGAAGCTCTTGCGAAAGACAGACGCAATCGTATTCAAGTACATTAAATAATAATGAGGAAGCTCTGATGGAATTCTTCATTAATGATATTATCGGCCAATGTAATACAATTTTGTATTACTTCCTACAGTACACAGTACATTACAGTCCTACACCAAGATGGAGAACAATTTCCTTAGTCGAAATGTAATAAGGGTAGGTTAAGACAGCCTTCTTGCCCAAGGTTTGTATATTAGTTTGTTTACAAATAGCACATTTACATTCTATATGATTTGTGAATATGCTAATAAGATAATAAGCTTAACTTCAAACCATGTATGAATTTCCATTAAACACAACAAAGTAGTTGTCTATGACTTTTTGATGTTTCAGTTTGGTGATATTTTTTATATTCGCGATATTTTCGCGTATTTAAACCATTTTACATAAAAATGAAAGACATTAATTTTAAGTAGGTGGTCCTCTAAGAATTTATGAGGCATAATATATACCGTTAGTAGGCTGACTACTAAAGCCAGATCTTCCTTTTCTTTAGATATACCTAGTGGGATTTTTTCTCCAATTAGCAGACAATGAAACAGGCAATCGAGTTTCATATGTTTCAACGCAGGAATGTCTATTTTGAACAACCATACCATCTCTATGAAATGACCATTATTACGTGGACGAGCGACAGTAACCTCAAAGGATACCGTCTGAAGAAAATAACAAATACTAATATACAGTGCGTAACCTTTGGACTATTCAAGTCAAAAAGTAGACCTCATGAATTTATAGAGAAGTACCTAAAAGAAATTGACGTTTTTTAACATTCATCTGATAGGAATGGTTAATCGTCTGCTAAATATTGTAAACTATAAAATGTCACGAAATATCAACATCAAAAGTTACAGACCATCCTTATGTTGTGTTTAATTATAATGTCGTTTGAATTCTTTTGTCTGATGTTCAAAAATTAAAAAATGTGCGTTTAGTGAATAATACATAAGACATGGTAAAGAAGAATGTTAGCCTCGTATCCTTATTACACCTCCGGCTAATAAAATCCCTTTCTTTATTTTGATGTATGATTACTATTTTCATTCCTTACACTTCAGGTGTGTCGCTATTAAGACATCTTTAGCATAGAGTATCATTTACCGAGATAGATGAGTATTTTAAGTGCCTGATTTAATCTCCTTTTCATTCCAGCTCCTCTAACCGAAGATCTATTCTAGATGACAGAAATCTAGACAAGTCTGAGTATTTAGTACGATTTGCGATCAGCGCCCCAAAAAACAGAGCTGAACGGTTTACCTTATCAATGTTATACCACGCACGCTCACTTTGAATCTACGATTGTACTTACTGTCTGATGAACAAGAAGACTTCAATGGCAGATGGCAGTAACAAGGAACGCATTTAATTCGTCGACTTAAAACTATAACGCTCGGTACAATCAAGTCCTAATCAAAAATTAATTCATTTAAACAGAGTCAACTTTAACCGTCTTTAAAGTTTACCTATCACAGGTAAACAAAATGTACAGAACAATTCGTGGTAAAGAAAAAAAATTATCGATTTTTCTCAAACAGGCTTCGTGTTCTGCGAATTTCAAGTGCAACTCAATTTTTTCAAAACTTGACCTTGGCGAAAAAATATTCAACGGGTTCGAATGAATTTACTACAAAATAATTTGAGAATGTAACATAGTTTGTATTTTATGAATAGCAGTAAAATTAATTCGAAAGTTGAAATGTGATGTGATTATTACAGCAATGGCAGGTAGCAAACATTTTTTTTTCAGTATAGCCGAAGGAAAGTATATAAGTAAAACCTTCATCAACGTATGAATTATCTCAGGCGGGAATCTCCTTTGATTTATAAGCAAATCATGTTGCATATCTGTTGTTAACGGGATAAAGCTTGAGCGTATACAAAAACATCCTGTCTATTAGGCGGTAAATCCAATTTTATAACTACCCTGAATTCATTGTTAACTAACTGGTACTTTTCCATGTAGAACAGTTGCAGTGCATTACATTTACATCCACTTACAATTTATTTAGATTTTTTTATTACATAAATTGCATGTTTATTTTATAGAAAGCATTACAATGCATTATTATATTGTTTCGTTGACATCTTATTTGGAAAATAAATGATTCCAATTTTTTTATAGAAGTACAAACAAAGACAGAAGTTATACATAGAATTATTTAATACAACTTCCGCTCCCTCTCCCTTTCATGACTATGGAAGAATGTTGTATTATGTATGTAAGGCCCCCCTGGGAGGCGATATTTAAAAAATGTTTATGCAAGAAACCTTCGCGGGAGTGTACTCTACAATTTATTATGGCGATCCGATGAATAGTGTAGTATGCATATGAGGCCCCGCCCCTGGGGGCCTGATATTTAAAATTCTTTATTCCTACATCCTTCGCGCAAGTGCAAGGAATAATTTATTACAGTTTTATCCCAATCGGATGAACGGTACGACAGCGCATAAAATACGAACAAACAAACATTCATAGATTGAACAAGTTTGAATACATATTCTATTACCCCGTTTGTGCTTTTATTGCCCATTTCTCAGTTTGCATAATGAGTCATTCCTTTGCCATTGGCACTGTTTAGGTCGGTTCATCTGCAAATGCCTACAAGCAGGTTGCATTCTAAGAAAACTAGGAACCGTTTTGGCTTTACGTCAACATTTACTCATGACATGGCAAGATTGAGATAACCACTACCATTAGCTGTCTTAATAACTATCATTCGATAGCTTATAGGCAGCGTTATACACTTATACATTATAAGTTCTCCAATAACACTAAAGTCGTGAAATTTCCATTCGATAGTGAATTCATTCGAAAGTTTTTTTTTCAAAAAGAGTAATTTATTAGATAGTGGTTTTCATTCGATAGTGCCCAACACTAATTCTAAGTGATAGAAATGCATCTTTAAACGCGAGAGATCAGTTTGATCCATGAGCGTGCGTTAGCACCCGAGTGGGACACTTTCCACAAGGTTCATAATCGCATTTCGCTTACGTGTAATATACGACGTTTTATCTTACAGGTGCATCGAAGAAATCAATTTCTCTCAAGCAAATACCTAATAAAAATTGTGTCGTCGTATGTATCATTTTTCGTAGTTACCAACGGTTTAAATAAACAATTCATGATTTTTGTCACAATTTTCATTGGTTTGCACGAAAATTATAAAAATGAATTTCAATTACCTGACAGGTATCAACCTTACTCACTTGAGATTACTTTAGCTCACTTGTGAATAATATTTGATTTGTGTCACCGAAAACAATTGTTTAAGGGGCCTCAATAACTACACCTGTAAGATAAAAATATTTGTCTCTCAGTTTGGTAATCTTTTCCTCGACATTTCTGCCAAACATGAGCGCCATCTGTATCACTAGTAGCTGTTCGTAATATTCCAAAACGGAAAAAAACAGTCAACAAAGATTTTGTTTGAAATTTTGTATTCTCAATTAAATATCTTCTTCCGGTACATTGAAAATGCTACAAAAATCCTACAGAGACCATGCTCTCTCGAAAACACGAGCATACGAGTGGTATTCGGCATTCAAAGAAGTTGAAAATGCACCACGTAATGGATGCTCTTCGATATCGATAGCCGATGATAACGTCGAAAAAGAAAATGGTCATGCAAGCTTAAGAGAGATAGCTGGTGAGCTCAATATCGCATATGTATCGGTACAGCACGTTATGGTGAATATTTAGAACATGAGACGCGTTGCAGCACGACTGGTGCCAAAAGACCTAGATTACGTTCAAGAATATTTACGAAAAGCGGTGGTCCACGAGATGATTTCGGAAGTAACACGGTCCTACCATGATAAAATGCATAATTACTGATGACGAAACATAGCTTTACCAATATGATATCGAAAAGCGCTACGAAATTAACCCAAAACCGAAAAAAGCGCGTCAAAAGTCGATCTAAATCATTATTCTCACAGTTATCGAGGCTTTGATCATTATAATTAACATAGTAACGGGTCAAATAGCAATAAGGAGTATTACTTAGCCGTAATTAGGCATTTGAGAGATGCTATGCGAAGAACACAATCAGAATTATGGAAAGACAACTCTTGAATTTTGCACCATGATAACGCTCCCTTCCACAAAAGAGGCATTGTGGCCGACTATTTGACAAAACACGCAAAATACCATCCAGCAAGCGTGTTTTCCAGATATGACACCCACTTTTTTATGTTATTAAAACTTAAATTATTGCATTGTGAAAAGAGATTTTCGAGCATTGATGAAGTAAAAGGAAATTCGATTGGGGGAATTGAAAGTCATTTCTTCATCGGACTATGAAAAGTGTATGGGTGAATGAGTTAAGCATTGGCGTCTGTGCAACGCTTCAAACGGATGCTATTTTGAAGCCAATAAAATAAATGTACCCAAAAATTAACAAAAAAAAGTTGTTTTTTACCAATTCTTCATGCGGGCACAGAGAACACCTTTAGTCTTAGTGATAATATTTGCTTCGAAACCAAGAGGGGATTGCCATAGGGAGATGGATTAAAAGAATTTATTGCTCTAGATTGAAAATAAATTATTAATAATACGAAAATGTAAACTTTCATTATTATTACACATAATAAAATACTTATCTTTGTTTGGGATCTTGAATGGTGTATTTGTATATTATACAATCTAGACGTTTCGATAACGCTTATCGTTATATTCGTCAGTAGTAAATTATCTATTAAAATTGTTAAAGATGTTGAAACAATTTTGTCAAAGCTGAAAAATTAAAACATAAACATCAGCGTGCTATTAGTATAACAGTTTGAGAAACGTATAAAGCCAACTATAGAATTCAATTTTAGTAAAGAATAACTAGATCATTAAAAATATTGTTAAACTGTCTTAAAGGTGGCAAATCAGAACACCCTCTAACGGTCGAAGGCTAACAATTAAAAAACAAATTTAACAAAATTTAATCAAGTTATTATGCAAGTGCAAAGTTTAATTCTTCAATTTGAAATTGATAGAAGCATTCACAAATATAAACATGATATCAATTAAAATAATCCCGTTAAATCTATCAAAGCAATAGCTTTGTCAATAAGTGCAAGTGCTATTTAACAATGAAAATCATAATGTAGAACGTTTTATGTAATTTATTTTTTTTTTATTTTAGTTTTAATTTCAAGTACTTATGTCAAATTATAGTAATGTGGTAATTTAATTTAATTTAATTGGTAAAACATTTACTTCAAGGTCTAGGAAAAAACAGCAAAGAACCTAACCATACCAAAAGTCAAAATTAAAACTAAAATCAAGACGTATCATGATGACTTTTTTTAATTATAAAATGCCAAAACCTATTAAAACGGTCTATTAAAATCATTAGGGTGTTTATATTTCTCAATAGCTAGCTTTACGTTGTAAACGAATATAATATCAAAGCTACGTTTTGTAGTTTCAATGTATACTTTTCCACATGGACAAGAGAACTTATACACTCCGAAAGATGATAATGGGTTTGAAACATCTTTAGGTGATCTTAAATGTTCATTAATTTTTCGTCTTAATGCCATACTTAATTAGGATTTATTCAATTCTATCTGCAACGATCTAGTTATTCTTTACTAAAATTGCAGGCTTATGTTTATGTTTTAATTTTTCAACTTTAACAAAATTGTTTCAGCATCCTTAACAATTTGAATAGTTATTACTGTTGATCAAGATAACTATAAGTGTTATCGAAACGTTTAGATTGTATAATATACAAATACACCATTAAAAAACCAAAGAAAGATAAGTAAATTATTAATAAGTTTAAAGGGCCAGCTGTTGTAGTTGACAACGCGTCATATAATACATACCTCTACAAAGTGTGGCGGTAGCAGGATCACGTACCTATCATAATAGTTTGTTCTTTAATCACGTTTAGGTTGTAAAATATTGACTATTCAAGTATTTACAAGGTGTTGGACGCCATCAGTTTAGAAGTACCTGATTTTTTCATAATTTAAATTAAACAGTCAAATATTACCTACAGTTCTAATAAAATTTTAGAATCTCCTAATGCATATCTGTGTAATTTGAAATTGCAGCATTATGAGAAGGAAATAATTTTTCTGAGCCGTTATTTATTGCTTAATAGTTAAGATAAACTTAGTGGCTAAATATAAAATATAACAATACAGAATGATATCCTTGAAGAAGTATTAAACAGTGGATACAATAACATCGAACGCACATAACATTGCGCTGGATTGCAGATTTTACAGCACATATATATATATATATATATATATATATATATATATATATATATATATATATATATAATATTGATCGTGTTTTTTATCCTCTTTACAATGATATAGCACATGTACTATGTATTTTTAAAAACAACAAAGAAAAGACTCTAACAATAAGTAGGCCGTGAAACATGAGAAAACTACAAATAATAGATAACAACAAGAGTTAAGCAGGTAATAGTATTGGAGATAATTATCCAATTATAACAGATGTTCAAACAATTGACCATTCCGTTCTAAACATAATTGTGCCCTGCGTAGTGTCGACGTAATTGCTCTGCGTAGTTTTTGGCGTTTAATGCTACCGAATGCTGCAAGATCAGCTTCACGAAGATCTTCGGCATTCTCATATGTTTGCACGTACACTCGATTTTTTACGTAGCCCCAAAGGAAAAAGTTCAAAGGCGTTAAGTCTGGAGATCTGGGTGGACATAAAATCGGCCCTCGATTACCAATTCATGAATTTGGAAACCGATTATTAAGATATTCGCTGATGATGTTTAAATTGTGGGGTGGGGCGCCATCTTGTTGGACGCAGATATTAATATTCTCAATCAGTGGTAAATCATCAAGTTTATTTTCTAAATCAGTTTGTAGTAAATTCAAATAGCTTTCACTATTTAATGTTTCGTTAAAGAATATGGGCCCAATAAGTTTAGCAACTAAAATGCCACACCAGACGTTAAAACCAAATCTTACTTGATGCCGACTTTCCTTAACAACGTGAGGATTTTCACGGTCCCAAAAGTGAACATTGTGTCGATTGAAAATGCCATTATTTGTAAATCTGCTTTCGTCAGACCACAAAATCGTGTAAAATTATCGTTATTCTCACATTAATTAACATACCATTGGCAAAATTGTAATCTTCTCCCCTGATCTCCATCTCTAAGTCCCTGTACAATGGTGTACTTATACGGATGATGACGTTTTAAAATTCTTTGTGATATATTTTTCGAAATACCAGTGTTATGTTCAATTTCTCTAACAGATGTTGAAAGATTTTCAATAACTGATTGTAATACATTTAGTTCTGCATCTTCATGCCGTAATTTCGGATTTCTAGTAGGTTTTGATAATGAACCATATTCTTTTAAATTAATTACCAAATTTCTGTACGTACGAGCACTGGTCTGCCTTCTTTCAGGATACAGCCTCAATTACATCCGTTCAGCTTCTAAACTGTTTTTATGAGACAAGATGTAACAACTCAACATATCAAACGTTTCAGTATTAGTAAATAAAGCCATGTTTGACACAAAAATATTCTGGAACGAATAATTTTTAAGTGACATTAAATTCGATTGTGTTTTATGCTTCACGGCCTGCTTATTGTTAGAGTCTTTAATAAAATACATTTTTTTAAATTTTCTTTGTTGTTGTTAAAAATAGATAGTACATGTGCTATATCATTGTAAAGAGGATAAAAAAACACGATCAATTATTTCAAAGCCGACTTGTCGTTCCATAAGAAAAATTTTATTTAGGGGTTGTTATATGTCTAATATAACAAAAAAGATATTACAAGAAAAAGAAATTTGACATTTTTCTTTTTCTTGCCATAAGTCTTAAAATACATGGAAATTTGGAAATTGGAGAGTGTCCTGTAATTTCACTAATCTGTATCCAAATCTGTATCTTTTATAATAAGCGAGATTCCCATGCTGGAAATGTTATCTGGGACACGTTGTATATATATATATATATATATATATATATATATATATATATATATATATATATATATATATATATATATATATATATATATATATATATATATATATATATATATATATATATATATATATATTTTTCACGGAAATTTGTAAATAAGTAGTGTTTGTACAATTTTAATCCCAAATGGGGACCAACGCCGTAAACCCATCACACTTATTTTTGCCCATGTAGACAATACATTTGGTCGTTTCCCCAACAAAATTGGTGGATAAAGTTTTTGAGCATCCTTAATTCCAAATGATAGCCGGCGGTCTACAACTACATAATTTCGTATGACCAATGCTGGTAAAGAGTTTAGCCGTTTTTCCAACGCAGTTAGTGAATAAGTAAGGCTTTGAACATCTTTGGACTGAAATAATGAACAATAGCATAAAACTACACTATTTAGTTGTTGTCCATCCAGACAATGCGTTGGGACTCCATTTATATCCAACCTCCTAAAACCATAAAAACGAAATAACGTTTTTGTCCAACAAGGTAATGTGTTCCCAACAGCATTGGTGCCTAAACAAAGATTGTAAGCATCTGTTGCCTAAAACGATGACCGATGTCCTAAAACTATACAAGGACGCAATACGTTTGGTCCCCCTGTTCACCGAAATCTGTCAATAAATACAGAGTTTGGGATTCTTTGGTTCCAAATGATAAGCTTCCCCGAACAAACAACATTTAGTTCCTGTCTATCTAGGCAACGAAATGGGCGAATAAAAAAGTGTTCGGACATATTTAGCCCCAAATTGTAACCAACCCCCTAAAACCACAAGGTTTTTTTTGCCCATCTAGCCAATTCGTTTAGGCGTTTTGCCAACGAAATTGGCGCATAAATAATATTTTTTGCATCCTTGGCCTAAAATAGTAACCAACGTGCTGACACCATATTTCTTGTAGCCCAACATGGTAATGTAATTTCTTTTTCTGAACAGCATTTGTGAATAATGTGGCCCCAAATAATAATTAGTACCACAAGAACACCGTAAACTGATAAACAGAAAAAAGAAAACCTAGTTTCCCCATTATTATATGTATATCTAAACTTCCGAAATATTCATTTTTAGCGGGAAGGTGATACAAAAGTTTCGTAGAAAATTTAAATTTCTAAAATTTAAAAAATCGAATGGATACTTTTTATGATTTCAGTTTTTATACTATTATACAGCGACCGTCTTTATGACGTCATTAGACCATGGCCCATTATGTATTGAACACCGGTCTGAAAATAATTCCAAACCTGGTAGAATGGATAAAAATCGGTGAGTGGGAACATCGTTTTTTGAAGCGTTAGCAGTAAACGTTTCTATGTTATATAAAACCTAAACAATAAGAATGATAAGATGCCTCTCAACAGATAAACATTTCAATCATAAATGAAACTTGCTTGCATTTTCATACTTACAGAATAAAAATAACTTGCACAATAAAGAATTAGAGTTCTTAAAATATGATAGTACCGCATCCTGCATTTCATTATTAATTGCGATAATTTAAATTAATACTAAAAAAGTACATTTTAAGTTACTTCGAAACCGGACCTTTATGTTATATAGAACAAATCCCATCATTCAATTTAAAGAATATTTTATTTACTCGTATACTCTACGTTGAAATCAAATATCATGTAGATAACATTCAAGAACTTTAATCAGTACAATAATATAAAAAAGACCGCACATCTTGTTATTCTATAGAAAATATAATATACAATCACAAGAACAACGTTACTGTGAACTTTAAACACTCCAAAACATTTCAGTTAAAAAGTATAGAGAGCAGCACATCCTGAATACCACGAATAGGTCTCCTGCACGTAAAAAAACACACCGGATTTTCAATGGTATTGTCCGAAAATTTTCAGTTGTAAAGTTTTTTAGTGTAAACAGACACCGTAGATGCAAAATATATAGGTCTTAAATAGCGTGGCCATGTGTATAATCGCACTGTTGGGGGATGACCACAGCATTGAGTCTACAGCACACACATGGCCACGGTAACATTGACAAACCAACACAAACACACACGCACACACAAAATTAACGCGTTAATTTTGATTACCCCTAAAAAAACACTGAATCACGTGCTTGAACGTTCAGTTAAAAACAAGCGACTTAACTTAGAAGAAAAAAATTTAATTAAAAAAAGTTGTAAAGCTAAATGGATTATAAACGAAGTTAACTCTCTAATTTCGCTTGTCCCCAAAAAAAAACACTTTGCGACTGCTAAACATTAAATTAGAATAATTTAACTACTGATCTTACGTGGAAGAAAAGAAATTAATTAAGAACAGTAGTTAAGCTATCTCGTTGATGTGGTGCGGCTCTGTAGATGGATCCAATGCCGTTACCGGCCTGATTCATATAATATTGTTGATAAGGACAACCCATTATTGCACTTTCTTAAAGTGTAACTTCAGGCACGACGTCCCAAACTCGAATGGCATTGCTGCACCCGTATCTGTTTTTTTGTTAATGTCGACGTTTTCAAATTCCCATGTCATCACGGGAATGTAGTGTGCAGATGAAAAAACCACATCTTTATGACCTCCGTAAGCGTAGTTTTCAGAAGTAATATTTATTACACGCATAAACGGAGATAAAACATCGCCCACAATTTGCGGTTCAACGATATCGCAATAAACAAACATTTGCGTTGGTAATCCTATCCATATACTAGCGGGGTGCGGGGGTATTGGTTCCATAGCTGTTTTGGTACGGCCGATAACCCAGCTGTAAGGCTAGACGTTCTGAAAAGTCGAATAGCGAGAGGGAGGTTTTTAATTTCGTAGTGACCCACTTAGTTAGATTATGGTATTCGATTGTTAGTGAATTTACTTGTTAGCTCG